>JARJDW010011889.1:0-66161 GCA_030264715.1 Adinopsis sp. GC000173
ACAACAACATCAAAGTGATAAAACAAATATATAATTTTTATGTTAGATGCAAGAACTAAACGTATTGGTCAAGGTGTTGAAGGAAAGCCGCAAAACTCATTCACTATTTGGATGCACATTATTTTTACTATATGTTTTATTTGAACGCTTTTCAGCATAAAATTTATTACAATGCGTTTTTATTCACGAACTATTATGATGTTGACAAAATGAAAGTATAAAACGTGAATGTAATATTAATACATTCTCAGAAAGAAATTGTTTTTTACTGCTTGGCGATATCTTTAAAATCATTTCGCTTTTCTATAAATAGTCATTGCTTTAAACCTTGTGAAATTAGCATTATTATTTCTTGTTTACAATTTCATATAAAAATACAATAAAATTGCGAGTTGTTTAATTTGCGTTCATTCACTTCACGTTTTTTGAATTGCTAAATTTGCGAACGCTAACCGTAAGTTTGAAATGTTTAGAATGCGAAAAAAGATTAAAAGTTAAGGTCGTGTTACGCAAGCGACATTTTATAAAATTTGATTTTTAAATAAAAATAAATTGTACTATAAATGTAAACTTGCGAACTTTACGATAAATTGAAGTTTCAGCATAATCATACAACAAATATTTACCTACATGCACTTTAGGTCAATCATTTCATTGCTGCTTTTCCCTGACATTTATTTGCAAAATATAATTATTTCATGAATATCAAGGTTTAAAAAAGAATATTTCAATCTTTATTAATATTACATTGTCATATTTAGGATAGATGCTATAAAATAACAACACTTTTGCATGATTACTGTCAGCATTTGTTGTAAAGTGGAGTTAAATTTATATTTGGCGAGATACTTTCTGAAATGCCCGATACGTGAGAAGAATCGCCAAGCAGATAGTCCGAAATCCTTTTCCTTTAGGTATTTTTAGATAAGCGTCAAGGAATTTTTATAAAACAGTTGACTATAAAGAAATAATGTATTAAACAATTTTTAGAATGTGTTTTCGCATATATTATGTTGCTTTGTGAGTCACAAAATATTATTTAAATTCAGAATAGGCATTTAAATTGTTTAAATTGCAAACATCAAATGCGATACTATTATCTCTGTCCAGTTCAAGTACATGCTACAAACAATAGCATTTTTTATATCATATTTATATATAGGGTTTTCCAATAAGAATGATATGATTTTGCAGTGATGTAATAACCATGGTAATAAAGTTACACCTGTCACTATATGCCATTTATGTTCAGTAAACTCTAGCAATTGATTATGGCTAAATACTCACTCCAGAACGTTGGGTTATTGTCCAAAAATTTGACGAAAATGGTCGTTCTTTTGTGAACACTTTTCGCGCACTTTACGAAAACATTGGATCAAATAATCGCTCTTCTGTGCTTGCCATTCGTCGCATCGTTAAGAAATTTGAAAGTAATATTACTTTTCATGATGTAAAAACTGTTGAGAATATTGCTGCTATAAGAGCTAGGTGTTGCAGAAAATCCAAATTTATCAACTCCTCTTCGTGCTGAAGAGTTAGGACTTAAAAAAACAACACCTTAACAAATTTTGCAAAAAGATTTAAATTTAAACGATGTATACTATTCAAAACATAAATGATGGTATCGATTGTACTTTAAGATAATTAAAAAGTTTGATTATATCCAAAATCACTTCTATTTTATTTCATTTTAAAATCATATCGTTCTTATTGGAAAACCCTATATATGCAACGGTTGGCCAGGCGCTAATATTTGTAACATGATACAATAAAAATATTTATAATCCAAAAATGTTAAATATTGAACAATTTGATTCATTGTGATTCTAGTTGATACCCTAAAGTCCGGTTTATAAAACGTGTTAATTTATATACAGTAAACGTGTCCGGATTATCCGTATATATATTTAAGTATATCATTAAACGGAAATTCGAGAATAACGACATATGTAAATGCTATTAGAATAATTCTAACTGATTATTATTACCATTATCATTAAACAAAATCTTGAAATATACCAAACTCACAGATATTCTTTAGTTAGAATAATGAGCATTAAACATGTTAATAGATTTTCCTGCTAACCAGTGTAATATGTTGTATTTTAGAAATAAATAATTAAGAGTTAGGATTATCCGTGTTTTTGGATTTTCCATCAATCCAATTAAATAATCATTATTACAAATCGCGAGTTCATTGTATCCATTATTTGCATTTTTCTTTTAAAATAACTAGTGTTAAAAGATAATTTGTAGGTACATATATAAAAACCAACAATAAATATATATAGAAATATGAATTATTCTTCATTAGCTGACTAAAACCCGAAAATTGAGATGCGCCTTATCCGGAGAAAGTACAACTTGTAAATTAAACAAACAATCTAGAAAATTGGGGTTTTTTCCTGAATTGTTAACATTTCCGCATTTAAAACATAGCATAATATTTTTTTAATATTAAAAGTTAAAATTGAAAAAGAATAAATGATTTTTACTAAACTCTAATACTAGGAAAAACTTTTTAGCAGATTTTTGTTCTATAATTTTATACATGTTTATCATAATGCTTTTTCTTAATTAAATATAAATTTCAAAACAAACATAATGTTGTTATTGTTGTTAAGTTTGCGAAAACATTCTCAACAATTGCAAGAACAACATATTGTGTTTAATTTTACAATGGTAAACATGTTAATTTTTTCATTAAACTTTATAATTTTAAATGCATGCGGTCAAGCCCCTTGTAACGAGCGCCTCACATAACAAGTGATCCTAATAAAAAACGCAATAAATTGAGAAAATATAATAAAATTGATATGCATAAGTTACGATAATTGATATAACATTGGGCGTTTCATGACTTGAAATTATATTAAATGGTAAATGGAAAATTAATGGTTTTAAAATATTAGTAATATTACTTATCAACGAAATCTTTAGACTCCATAACGAAAAAGGCCGGAAGCATCTTTCTAATAAAGCAAAAACTATAGATTTATTTAATGATAATGGTATTGCATTATCATCATATATTGGAACGAATGGGCTAAACTAAATGATTGGTTTTAACATAATTATTCGCTTAACGAATGATACAGGTAACGACTTAAACCCTGGAGCAACTTATGCTCGTTATGCGAGGCTTAACTGAATATTTAATTCAATTGTTTGATAAAAGTAATTATAGTTTGCTATACAATATTTGGGGGACCAGTGAAGATTATAAATCCGACATTGGTTATTTTAAATAACATTAATAAAAACAATAATACTAAAGAAAAATGACAACATACTTTCAAAATTCAAATTAATTATCAAGAAGCGTATGGGAATGAATTGAAATGCTATAATTCTACAAAAAAAGTGGGCGATATCAATCGCATTTCCGAAAATTACGTGCCATTACTGTTTATTATATATAATTTCCCAATTGCTTACTTTAACCGTAACATAACTGCTTTCGTGAGGTGTAACAGTGCACCTTCGCATAACCGAAATTCATTTTATGGATGATATAATATTTACGGCTGTGCTTTTTAGGTTTTGGAAGTGATTCCGGCTTTTCATCGGACGTGTGCGCCGACTACAAGAGCGACGTAACGACACCGAAGGAAAAATTCAGTCCAAAGGCGACGCTCGACGATGCTGACTGTGCCAAACTCACGCGAACAAAATGGACTGCATCTTTCAGGAAATTAATTAATAGAATTAGAAAGTAGGTGTCTTAGTATGTACTTAAAGAGAAAAAAATAACCATTTTTTTATCACAAGCTTTGCTATTTACTCATTTTTATGTACTGCTATATATTTATTCAATTAAATAAATAGCAGCCACATTAATATTAAAACATTCCATGACGTTACACTTAAGTTAATAACAAAATATGTTAAATGATACTTTATTTATGTATTTAAACATTTATCTGTGATTTTAGTTTATTTTTATGTGAATGCGAGTTTCTTTTCTTTATATTCTATTTCTTCAGTTTGTGTCATTTAATATCATTCATGAATTTTTATTTATTACTCGAATATCGTTTCATTTTTTAAAGCATCGTGTAATCATTTAACATATATTAAATTATATAATGATCATTCATTAACAATAATAATAATAGAAGACTATTTCCTTAAGCTTTAATGTGACGGGGATTAAAAATGACTGAACATCTTAGTTTCGTACGATTATTTTTTAACATTTACGAGGAGAAAAGAAAACAAAATGATAAGCGATTTATTTATTTGTTGATCAAATGATTTGCGTTACTCTTGCGTGGAGAATCAGGGTTAAATTTAAAATTCTCTATTTAAATTTAAATAAATTATACATATGTTAAATACATAATAGTTAAATGAAGTGTATTTACTATTTTGAATTCATTTGACTATTAAATTACTTCCAATGTACTGTTAAGTGAATATTAAAATTTACGATGTAAGGAAAAAGGAAATCTTGTGATAATCTTAAACTATCATTGTTTGAAATTTAGATCAATTCCCACTAAGAAATTGTTTGTTTAGATGAATTTTATTAATAATAAACTACATAGATGAACGTGCCAGTTAATGAAATTCCATCTAGAGTTTAAATCAAAAATAAAACTAAAATTAAATATTTGGCCAAAACTATTAATGATTTATTAATGTGCCAGTGGATTTATAAATAAATGAATCAATTTTTATATTGTGTTCGTGCAACAACATGTATTGCAATTTTTAAAAATTATTTACTATTTTTATTATTGATTCTCAATTGTCAAACGAAATTTGTGTTTTTTTATTTTTTAGATAATAAGAGGTTTTCATAGGTGACCACGTCCAATTGTTGTATATTACTTAAGATATATTCTGCCTTACTTAAATAGTTACTAGTGTACAATGTTTTAAGTTACTGGTGGTAGGATATTTATTTGCGACATGAAAAGTATTATTTAGCTTAGTATTTATTTTATTATGTTTTTTTTATTACATTGTTTTGTTTGTTTACATTCCTTTCGAATTTTGAGTAGTTCTTTTAATATAAAATAAAAAAATATATTATGCGTATTTTTCTTTAATAAATATTTTTTATTCTAGGTTGGTTTTTATTCAGTTATTTCAGTGGCAATTTCAGTATTACAGACTACCTACATACTTTTTTCAATTGTAATTAAAATAAGTGTTTTCTACTAGCCATTTTATACATTTTTGCTTAATTTATTGTTAGGCCCGTTTATTATGAAGATCATTGTTTTGTGATAAATAATTGTAAATGTTTAATTATTACAATTTTTCTTTTAATAACGATCATTGTAAGGGGGGTTTTGGTGAGTATGCTGAATTTTCATAGATATATTTAAATACAGCTTATCTAAAGGTGTAATTTTTTGATAATTGTTTTATATACAAGAAAATACTTTTAAAGAAATGAAATTCACTAAGCGAAAAATTATACGCCGTTTTTGTATATTTTCTTGAAAATTGGAGGCTCAAATTAAAAGTCAATCGCGTCATCCATCTTTAATTTAACGCAAAGTGACATTTTAAATATTCGGTTTTAGTTAATTAGTTAACTATCAATAATTTTAGAAATCACTGTGCTTGGAATATTCTTTTAAACAGAGAATTTCAACGCTATAAAAGCTTCCTCCACATTAAAATATATTTTAACAAAATTAATAAATAAGTTGTAATTTCATCTGTATATGGCCAATTTTTAAAAATTGAGGCACTTTTAACTAAATTGTATATAAACAAAATCAAGAATGCACATTGAAACTCCAACCTTGCTATTGATATTATGTGATATTTTATTTCTTACATGATAATTCAATTTGAATAAATTGTAATAAAATTCCGTTACCTTTCTATATACGTAAACTTACTAAATTAATTTAATTGAATTTCATGAATTTTGTTAAACATTTGCGCTACGAAATCAGTATAATAGCGACATCTCTTCACTTTACAAAACAAATATAAAGTAGTTCATGTATAGTTGGAATAGTAGTTCAAATTAAAAACACGTTTCTCGCAGTTTTATTGTTATAACCTAAAAATAATAAAATGTCTTTAAAAACGGAAAAGAAATTATTAAAAGGTTTTAAAGGTAAAATATATACTTATTTATTTTCTTGAGGTTACTATAATATTGCATTATTTTTTCATTTTAGTTTTAAAAGTAAAATATTCGAATGAATCAACAAGTACACATGAGGTTTTTATAAAAGAACATTGCGTAAGAAATCAATCTGAAGAGACTCCGATTGGTAGGACATTATTTGCGATAAATATACCTCCTTGGGCTACACAGGATAGTCTATTAAAAGCCTTTTCAAAAGCCGGAGACGTGGAGAAAGTAATTTTCTGTAAATTAAATAAAGATGACAAAAACCTGGATGGCTTTAAATCCGCCTATATAGTATTTGAAAAACCTGTAAGCCTGTTCAAAGCTTTAAAATTGAAGTCATTGCCATCATTATCAACAACAGAATTTCCTATAGTAACAGGACTTCATAAATGGGCGCAGCAATATAATGAAACTATGGTTTTGATGGAGGAAAGAAAAGAGGCTGCAATCAAACTTATTGAGAAGTACGATGTTCAAGAGAAAAAAAGATTGGAGGATGAAAAGAGGAATGCCAATGGGGACGACGAATGGACATTGGTTACAAGAGATAGAGGAGTTGCGCGAAAAGAAAGCGTAATTAATAAAATAATCAATAAATCAAACAAAAAAGAAAAGACGTTGAAGAACTTCTATCGCCATCAAATACGCGAAGCAAAGAAGGATCAACTAGCAGAGTTAAGAAAGAAAGCCGAAGAGGATAAGAAGAAAATATTGATATTAAAACAGCGTCGTGCGTTTAAACCATTTTAGATATAATTCATTTATTCTGTAAATGTGTATGAACAATGATTGATAATAATTTATTTTGTGGTAATTGCAATAGCTGATTTATGAAGTCGTCGATATTCCCATAAACACATCTCGCATAAATTGTTACTTGCACCGCTTGGGCAAGTCGATCTATACTTAAATGTAGCGCTATATCATCCCGTACAAGTTCATTTTTACTCGTTTTACTATTCGCTTTTGCTTGTTTATGCAGCTCCACTATATATCGCAATATTTGTCCTATCGGTAATGATAGATGCTGGACACTAATAGCTCGAGGCGGATTGGCTTGTGGAATTTCCAATACACTATTCAGGAGCGATAAATGTAATTGAGAGTATAATGTATCATCTTTTTCGTAAATTGGTGCTAAAATGCACCATTTCAATAAACCAGCGATTGGGGTTGTTGCTTCCATTGCTATTGCACCTGGTGGAAGATGGCTAGGCATCGTTTGTGCAGCAATGCATAGTTTGTAATTATCTGACACCCACAGTACTATCGTTTCTAGTAAACATTTCGGTGGAAATAGTAATTCTTTGCGATTATCGGCAAAATACAATTCGGCAATGGCTGTTAGAAAATTCGCAGTAAATTGTGGAGATATCTGTGGCAAATTTCTTAGCTTCTCTATTGAATTTGGAATTAGAATAAAGTAGTCATGCACTAATGCCTCGGCTAATTTGCAGCTATTGACTGATGTGTTTCCTAATTGTTGCATCCACGTACTTGCCGACATTAGTATCTTTTCGGAGGATGTTCCAATAGCGATAGAAACTAATTTACTTAGTACGCCCAATCGTTGTGTAGCTGAAGTTCCACTAAACAGTGTCAAAAATACGGAATTTCTTGAGGTGTCACTACCCAAATTGTTTAGAAAATCATATAATACTTCCAGCAACTGCAGTTCCTGTAATGCTGTAAAAGGTGTACTCTTCTTATTTCCTCGTCGATCTACCTCACAAAATACAAACTCTGACATTAAATCTAAGGACAAATCCATCTGCTTTATGTTTGGCGATCTTCCACATATTAACTGGCCTAGAAAATATACTTGTAATCAGTATAAATAAAAAATATATTATTTTAACATACCTATTTTACTTAAAGCTTCACGACTGCACACAGGAAATTCTAATTTCCTTAAACCTTGCTTCGTTTCTGAAGTACTCATGTTGGAAACTCTTTCTACGCATCAACATAACCTCAAAAACGTGTGCATGTAAACAACATATTCGTTACACCCAGTTACACCACAAAGATGGTTCTCGCCATCGGCTTCGAGGGTAGTGCTAATAAAATAGGCGTAGGAATAGTTAAGGATGGACTTGTTTTATCAAATGAACGAGAAACTTACATTACACCACCGGGGGAGGGATTTCTACCAAAGGAAACAGCTCAACACCATAGGGAAAAAATTTTAGATATACTGCAACGTGCTTTAGCAATAGCAAACGTAGAAACGAAAGATATTGATGTTGTATGCTACACGAAAGGACCTGGAATGGGTGCTCCTTTATTAACAACAGCACTTGTTGCAAGAACTGTGGCTCAATTATGGAATAAACCGCTATTGGGAGTTAATCATTGTATTGGACGTATCCTTTTAAAATCTCTTAGCTGCACCCCCTGTTCTAAAATAAGGTATACATTTGTGTGAAAAGTTTATGAAACCGGAATGTGGCTACAGCACTTCTTTTTTTAACAAAAATGCGTTATCACCTGTCGAATGCCTAAAATGCTTTTAATTTTTACATTTTCAATAGAAGGTTTTTGCTAGTTTTTGTTGATTCTGTTAGAAAATATTTAGTTAAAAATATACAGAAATCCAACAAATAACGTAGAAATTCAATTAGTTTATTTATTAATTTTACACAGGTGTTGTTTTTTACAATTCTTGCATTTTATAAACGATTTTCTTAGAATTTGTGCAAGCAAGCTGTATTACAAACTTTAGCGCAATATGCTTAGAAATATATAAGAAAATTTACATTTTTTAACCGTAGACTGCGGAAGGTATGTCTATATAGAATATTTACAAAACGTTCTTAGTTTGGAATTTGATTTTTGACGAATTTGTTTATCATATTGAAAGTAATATTCGCAAAAGAAACTAAAGAAGATAGTCGTAATATGAGATGAATTGGACTTTGGTTTAGAAATACAATAGTTTAATAAATAATAAAATTACTATTTTTATATATTCTTAATGAATGTATTATTAATACAACGCTTATATTTACTTGGAGTGTTTGTTTGCTTAAAATCTAAAAATCTATTTTAGAGTTACTTATACTTATCCACTATTACCCAAATTTTGCATAGAAGCTTAAAGTGGGTGACAATTAATATTTTGGATGTCGGGGAAACATTTCAGTTACCGTATTTATGCGAAGATTTATCATACAAAGATTGAGAAAGAAGGTTGATTATCCAAATTTAAATTATAAATGTTGCAAACCTAACATGTTTAGTAACTGAATGAAATTTGAGCAAATCGCGTTTTTGAAATGGTGTAATTAGTAAAAAAAACTCGTTTTAATCGCGTAAATACGGTAATTTTCATGTTTTTTTTTCAATAATAAGTTTTAAATAATTTTTTTATGTTTTGTCTAGCATTCATTTAGCATCTCCATTATGTTGGCTAAGATTGCTGGGTCTCACCCAGATAATTCGATATCGATTCGCTGGTGTAACCGTTTTCTATTTTTTTACTCATTCACCTGTTTTTATTGGCGCTTATTAACTAGCCGAAATTTTGATTCACAGTATACAATGAAAATAAGACATTTAAAAAAATTTATTTAAAAGTAATTTATTGTAATACAACATATAACTAAGGATGACTCTTGAATGAGTCGAAACTATCCGATAGAAATTATAATACAATGATATATGAAAATAAAAATGTCAATAAACTACATGAGTGTTTGTGGAAAACCAAAAACATAATAATTGTTTATTTAAAGCTTGTAGGAAATCCGTTGCATTCACTTGATGAACCATGTTGATTATTGATTAGTTTCTCTAATTTGAGAGAGTAAAACACAGGGTAAGGTTCACAAAAATATATACATATTTATATCTATATCGATATTTCGATCTTGCGATCGTCATCAGGATACTGCTTATTTAAATTTCTGGAAACTACATTAAATTGGGGTATTATCGTAGCAAAAATAATATTATTTAACTATTATTAATCTAATATTAGTAAAATCATTAGCGATGTACAGATTATGATAGCAAAGATATCATTTATAAAGGCACAACAAAATTAATAAAATTGTATGAAAATAATATATCTAGGTCAATGATTTGCTAACTTGCATTTAGTATTTGAAAATACTTTAGATTGGTTTAAGGCAGACATGTCCAACCCATGCAATGCAATATTCTGCGTCCCCTGTTAGATTTTGGTATAATGTCAATAAAGTGTGTTTACAATTACAATCACTAGCGGCTCGCGTAACAATAAATTTATTTAATGCGCTTCTCTCAAGAATTTTGATTGAACAAGCTTGATTTAAAGTATAAAAAATAGTGGAACCTCAAGATACGAACGGCTCAACGTACGAGCTTTTTGTGATACGAGCTAAATTCCGAGATAAGAGCTGCAATTCAAAAAGTTTCCGCGTCAGACGATAAAATCGCTACATTATTAATTCATAAGGAATCTCGTTTAAAATAAGGGCTGATTAACTTACGAGGCTTCTCATTGAATGAATTAAACTCGTACCTCAAGGCACCACCTATAGTGAAAGATTGGTATACATACAATCATACGAAAAGTAATACTTTATTTTGAAACAGAGTGAATACTATTTATTTGATATTTTCATTAAAAAACAAATAGATATTGAAATGGGTAGATTAATAACAAACGCAAAAAATCCAACCGTGCTTTATGTTAGTGGAGGTAACACACAAATAATCGCTTATTCCCGAAAGCGCTACAGAATATTTGGTGAAACAATAGACATAGCTGTGGGTAATTGCTTGGATCGATTTGCAAGAGTGCTTAAATTATCGAATGAACCCAGTCCCGGCTTTAACATAGAACAGATGGCGAAAAAAGGAACAAAATTTGTACAATTACCTTACTGCGTAAAGGGAATGGATGTTAGCTTCTCGGGAATATTGAGTTACATAGAGGAGCGTGTGGAAAAACTACTAAAAGAAGGATATACTCCGGAAGACTTATGTTACTCTCTGCAAGAAACCGTATTTGCAATGCTTGTTGAGACAACAGAACGTGCATTAGCTCATTGCAATTCCCAGGAAGTTTTAATCGTTGGCGGTGTTGGTTGCAATGAAAGGCTGCAAAAAATGATGGACGATATGTGTAAAGACCGCAATGCTACCTTATTTGCCACCGATGAGCGGTTTTGCATTGATAATGGCGTCATGATAGCGCATGCTGGAGCTGAAATGTTTGGTAGCGGGACGAGAATGAAGTGGGAGGATTGTTTTATAACACAGCGATATAGAACAGATGAAGTTGAAACAACGTGGCGTGAATAACAATATCTTTAAGTGTATGTACAATACATTTATGTTTGAAAATAAATTTGAATTGATTTGAAATTAGCGCCTTATTTAGTGATTTTAATTTTATTATGTTGTTAGAAGTGTTCTGATGCGTGGTGGTGGCCATCTTGTTACATACAAGTCCGTTGTCAAAAAAAAATATTGATCTTAATATTTTGTTTTTGGAGACATCAAATGAATATTCGTTAAAGAATAGGCTATTTTGAAGTCCAACTGGATTTGGTCAAATAAGCAAAGGTAAGAAACAAGTCTGTGCAGAATCTAGTGATTTTTAAATACTTCTCTCCAACTTAAAGCAATCAACCAATTGTGCTTGCAAATTATGTATACAGTTATTAGTTAACAAAAAGATATGAAGTAAACGTACGTTAAGTTTTATACGGGATAAAGACTTTTCAGTAGTTTGTGTTTGTGTATCAGTAAGAAAGTCAAAAAAAAGTTAGTAGGAAATGTCTTTCGTGAAGAGACGAGCTCTAGTCGCGAAGTGTTTGTATGGTATTTATGGAGATGACTGCTTTTGCCAGGTAAGATTTAAATTACCATCGGCATCAGAACTATTCCAACTCAGGCTACGTTTAATGCATAAATTTATTTAATACGTAGAGAATTATAAAACATGAGAACAGTAATAAACGACCTTTTTTTAAAGTGGTCAATGGTGTTAAATAAACAATTGTGAGTATTTACGATACTTTAAAAACAGTGATAGTAAATATGCGTGTTGTATATAATTACATTGTCATAATTATCTCTTCTAGTTGAATTCTTGTATTTATAGTATATTTAATTTTTTTCTCCTTTTTTTATATTCGTAGTACCGCCCACCATAATGGATTCCGACCACGAAGATTCAACAGAATGGGTTGAAAGTGACGATAATTATATATCAAGAACTCCGCCGCAGTACAGAGACGAAGAAGCTTGCTCAACAAGTAATACGCAGCGAGGAAGACGGCACGATTCAGATCGTCCAAAGGCAAATAATTCAGTTTCATCTAGCAATTTTATTTCATCTAGCAGCAATATGCGATCGCCGCGAGGGCCAAGATCGCCCAGCAATGAACGATATAGCAATTATGGACCAGATGGTGATAGTAGACCACCATCACCGGATAGTCAAACAAGACCAGATACGCCGACTTCTCGATTGACGATTGATAGTAGGAATAGATCGCGATCTAGAAGCGGTGGTGCCAGTACACCGCCATCGCCGGCTTCATCGCGATCAGGTCATTCAAATCATAACAATCGAAACCAAAAAAATGGTAGTTCGCCTGTATCAAATAGTAGTCGTAGCAATAGAAATTCTGAGGATAGGTCTAGCATAGCTTCAGATAAGAGTTTATCTTCTCGAGGATCTAGAAGCGCACATAAGAGCGCAAATTTGGAGGATGGCAATAGCTCGGACTCAAGTTTATCCAGTGAAGATTCTAGTAAGCGGAAATCGAAGAAGAATCTTGATACTCAACCGGAAGAGATATCCGATGGTGATATGGAATCAGATAATGAGAAAGAAGTTAAGGAACCGGAAAAGCGAAACGACGTTAATATTGCTCACGATGCGGACGATTTGTCTGATATATCGGATCTAAACGACTCAATTGGTCATTCGGATCCAGACGATCAAGATGATATGAAAGCGTCACAACACGATGTGGATACTGAAGATGAACCATTACGTGAAGCAAAAAAGGCTGAAAAGACGCATAGATCAGAAGAGGGTGAAGAGCAATTAGATTTTGAAGCAGAGGACGGTGAGTGCGGCGATGCCGAACGAGATAAAGACGACAAGCTTCATGAACAAGCTTCCGGTGAAGTTGAAGAACCAGACGATAAAAAGAAGAAAGGAAAGCGAGAAGAGGTGGAAGAAGGCGAAGAGTTGGAGGAAGGCGAAGTTACAGAGGAAGACGAATCAAGGCCGGAAGAAACGGAACCACGGCCGGTTTGCAGATTCTTTTCGAGAGGACAATGCACTTGGGGTGCAAGTTGCAGATTCTTACATCCTGGCGTTACCGATAAAGGTTGTTAATTCTTCGAAAATTTAGTTTTTCTTACATTAATTGTATTAATGCGTAGGTAACTACACAATGTTTGAAATGATCAGACCTGTTGTGCCGGGTGAATATGGCAGAGAAGACAGGTCTGGTTATGGCCGACCGGATCCACCACAAACTGAATCAGCTTGGGAACGAGGCTTACGTACAGCGAAAGAAATGCTACGAAAGTCGATCAAGCGAAAAGAACAAGATATAGACTTTGAAGAAAAGAAGATGAATCTTAGTTTAGCACAAGATGAATTAGATAAGGAAAATGGTTATTATGCTAGATTACCATCGCCAGAACCGAGGTAAGGGGGGTAAAATGCCTGCCCCGTTTTTGTACATAAAATTGTTTTCTACTTAATTCAAATACGAAATATTTCGTTAGAAAGCAAAACAGATTTACTATATGAAAGATAAAAAAATAATATATAAGATCAAATAAGCGATTACAGAAAATGAACGTTCCCAAAAATATAAGTTACATAAAATAATTATATTTGAGCGTATTAAACTGAAGAATTCTTTATAGTGTTGTGATTTTTACTGAATAATTCTGTCTCCATAATTATCAGTCTGATAGTAGATGTATACGGGAAGAGCCCAAACAATAATTAAATACTTACCTTTAGGGGTTAAATGAAACTAATTCAAGTTCATGTTTATTTACTGGGGTATATTTATTCACTGGGTAGCTTACTCTTGCAGGCGTGTCAAATAGGCGACCTTCGATACCATCCTTACTATTCTATGAAACATCAAAAAAATATAATTAATTTTTACATCTGACACATGAGCTTGCTTACTATGAATACCATTATCTCAAGTTGTCAGCAATTATTATTTTTGTTTTGTCTTCTATTAGAACTTTACGATAATAATAATCCGCGTGAATCATGTTACATGTTTTAAGTGGCCCGCTGTTGAAATGAAGCTCTAATTTATTATAAAATTTTATATTTTAATTTGCTTAATACTTACAGATACATGCGAGATGCTGTACCCGTCGAATATTCAATGTCGAGACCCAGTGCGGAAGAATATTACAGCAGTAGACGACAAGTTTTGTATGAACCCGAATATGCACCAAGAGAAAGAAGGCCGGTTTATCGTGATGTTCCTCCACATAGGCCTACAACCGATTATCGATACGAGGAGGAAGTTCCCAAAGGTCGTAGACGCGCTCGCGAGGTTGTTGTACAACGAACGCGTGAGGTGATTGTGCAACGCGCTGTAGAAGAGAGGCCAGTGCGGGCGGACGAATGGTCCGATCCATGGATGCGATCAAAGTCACCGGTTCCACGAAAACGAGCAGGGTAATTAATCTAATAACATTTATTTATTACCTATCCAAGCTGTACAATGTTCCTCATCATCCTTAACTTTCATTGATCTCGATTAACATGCGTAATGTATTAATGAAACAATTATAACAGGAAAAAATCGTACAGCTCGGGATCTAGTTATTCTTCAAGTAGTTCATCACGTAGTTCGTCTAGGTCCAGTCGTAGTTCATACCGATCGAAATCCAGATCGCCACGGCAACATAAAAGTAGCAGAGTGTCACGCGTTGCTACCACAAGTCGTGGACGGCATGCAGTGTCTCCGTCAGTTATTGTTTCGGAAAGAAAAGCTGCTAATGAACGGGCTGCTTTGATGAATCCTCCTGCTCCCAAAAAGAAGGCAGTATCACCAAGTAATTATTAACAACTAACTACGATGTTTATCCTTTATTAACTTTATATTAATTTCAAGGCATGACGCGGGTAGGTGCTCAGAATCCACCAGCTCCTTCATCCCGATTGGCAGGACGTACTAGAAAAGCGGTAGTTGCCGCTTTAGCAAGAGTGAAAAATAGAAGAAAATCATCGCGTTCATCGTCTGGTTCAAGTTCCGGTTCCAGTTCAAGTGATTCCGATTCTTCTTCCAGCAGCTCATCTTCACGCGACAATTCACCGCCCGCTAGAAGAACTGGTATGGAGCTGCTTGCGATGAAAGCTAAGGCTGTGGACGCGCTTATATCCAGCTCTGAAAAGCGTCCTATAAAACTTACGCTCAAAACACCCGCTAATCGTAAAGCTGAAGCAGCCGCCAAAATGCAGGAAACCGGCAAAAAGCGACCTGCTTCATCTCCACCGCTTCCGGAGAAGTCAAAGAAAAGTGTATCTTCTGCTAGAAGAGAGGAACTATTGAAGCAATTGAAGGCAGTAGAAGATGCCATCGCTAAGAAAAAGTCTAAGGCAAATTAAATGTCAAAAATAAAAACTAAATACTAAATGTAAAAAAAAACGAATACTATTTTATGTTAAGGGAAATTATTTAAATAATATCCTTTAAGACCGCACATTATTAAACTTAAGTAATAACAATTCATTTCTGTTTTTAGTATGTACTAAAAAAATTATATAATTAGTGCATACATTTTTGTATTTTTGCCATGTTAAAATGGTGATAAGTAATTAGGATTTTTTATTGTTTAGCAGTTTAATTAAATCTTTATTGCAGTATAAAATAAACACATAAAGAGGTTTTATTTACTAAAAATATATATATCAATCAATATTTCATTTATTATAGGTGAAATTTGAGTGACGAATGGAGGCGAATCAAAAAAGAAAAAAAAAGTGTATCAAAATGATACGAACTAAAGCGCGAAATTTTAAATCTGCACGTAGTAATTCCCCCACTGATGAATGACTACGTTAACCAACTAGGAGTACGTTAGCGCTTACGTCATCAGACGACGTTTGTGGTACGCGGAGTGCGAGGAGGGAACAGTTTTCAAAACAACCGTCTGCAGTGAGTGTGTTTTGGTATATTGTCTAATCAAAATATTGCACAAGATGGACACGGCGGCTCTTCGAGAGCAAGTGATGATCAACCAATTTGTATTAGCAGCTGGCTGTGCCCGTGAACAAGCTAAACAATTATTACAAGCAGCCCATTGGCAATTTGAGGTAAATATCCTTACTTGTAAACAAACGTGAGGAGGAAAATGGCGACTATTACTCGTCTTCCCCTCGCATCTCACATCCCCTCGTATTGACTAAATGTTTTGGTCAAGGGCTTCAAGGTCACCAAAATTTATCATTTATCAAAAACAATGAATGTTTACACCGTCGTACTGACAATTGATAGATTATTATCAGAAATACGCGTTACGCATTCACTTTCACATGTCCATGTGTATGCAAAACAAACACAGCATGCATATTATATAAATATATCTAATTGACATTTACTTAATTATAAATACAAGCAAAGTAATGTTTAAAGTATGACGCTTATTTAGGACTGCATCTGAAATTCAACCACGGAACTGTTCATTCCCAATGAAATTCACTGCACATTCACATTCAATGTGATTAATCTAATCTCTATTTATAAATATTCTAATTCAAACCTTTTTTTTCTAAATGATAACAAGTACACATCTAAATATTATTCATCCATAACAATGGAATGATATGATATGATTTTCGATTTTTTACAGACTGCTTTGAGTATATTTTTTCAAGAGGCTGCAATACCGGCATGTCCGTCAAATCATTTTGGACAGGTTTGTATTTAGCTAGATGGCGAATATACAGTACTATTATTAATTTGGTTGTATGTGTAGCAGGTAATGACGCCATGTAATACACCAGCAACTCCACCAAATTTCCCAGATACCTTGCTGGCATTCTCCAAAATGTCTGCAGGCAATGGAAATAGTCCAGCTCAAAATAATACAACTACCGGTGGTACGACACATCAATCACCTCAAACCACATCTCAACAACGATAAATTTATTTACTATATGTAAAAATTGATTTTCATAGACTGCTAACCAGTGACTAAGAAATTATAATCAGTGTACGGTTACATTTTGTTAAAAGGGTATACCTCCCTATTTATGCATACATATTGCAAGAAGAATGATGATTTCGGTTCAAGTAGTAGCTGTTTATTTCCCTTTTGTTTAGATGGTTTGTTTGTAAATATTCTTTATTTATGTTCAAGAATTGATCATAAGTTCAATCATAGGTATTCGACGCAAACATTTATTAAGATTTTTTGTTTCTTTTCCTTTGTGGATGTTTTGTTTGTCGAATGTGTTTTTATTATTTAGAATTTGTTCTGTTATGTTCAAAATATTCGAGCGATGGTGCTTCATTTAATTTTATTTTGTTGTATATTTTGTTAGTTTTAGTAGATATACTTTTAAAAAATATGAACAATTTTAAAAGTTCATTCATTTTGTACATATGAACTAGAATAAATATTATGTTATAATTGGCTTAAGCCTGAACTTCCTATAGATAACATATGCAATATGAAAAAGATATAATGTATTATATGATATTTCTTTCAGTCCAAAATTGCATAATAAATACTTGGACTTTGTTGTATTTGTTGTTATATTATATTCATTTTTCTGTTTTATTGAAAATTAACACCCCTATGTTACTAATTGACGTAACGTAAACACGTATTAAATTTATTTAATTTACGGCAAAGGTGAAGTAAACATTTACACTTCATCATGCAGAGGGTATTCTTGATAATTATAATTCTCAATAGTAGTAATAGCAAAGTATTTGTTTACACATATTTCATTTTTAACACAATCATTTCAAATCGAAAAAGTTAAAAACAATGATGATGCAAATTCTAAATTCTCTAACTTTTTTTTTCATACGTATGACGTCTTTATACTCTTTTTTTACATTTAATTGCTCAAAATTACATAGTGTAATTTTCACTTGTTCCTTAATGCAAGTGCTTAACATTGGATAATGTGCAACACAATTTTGCATTGTTGGCAGGCAGACACATATGTGTTATGTTTTCAAAATACGATGAAAATGTTTTGACTTGCTATCACAAAACATAAGGCATAAACAAAATAAAATACGGTTGAATTCTATCAATGTCATATTTACTCTTTAAAGCAGGTTCATTTTGTTAAATGATACTTCCTCTCTCTGAAAGTATATTTTATAGTTAATTCTGGTCCGGAAATAGTTGTTTCATTTTGTAAAAATGTGAAACTTTAATTTAAAGTAGAAAGCTGTATAAACTATGTTTACAACTTTATTTTATCGCAAAACCCCAATATGTATAATTAAAATAACAATATAAGAGTTCATTAGGGTTACCTAAGATAATAAGGTTTTCTTAACCGAAAATATAGCGAAAAAATAAGGACAGATGAAGAGACATCTTCATTACTAACCTAGCATGTTTTCAAATACAGATTTGGCCTTTATTGTCAATTTTTACGCGTCGGGTAATTTTGTATAATTATCAAAGAAATTTTTTTTGACTAATTAACTTATATTGGTGTGATATTTATTAAGCAAAACTATATACCAAATATTAATTATAAAGATCTCTTAAGACAGATATTTTTTATGTGAATTTAATAGTATTTACACAAAATCTCTATGGAACTTGTAAAATATACCGTTCAGAAATAATTTCAAAATATTTTTTCTTTTTTTTACTTCCGCAAGTTTGACATTATATGGAGCAGAAACAGCAAACCGTCTGAGCAATTTGCGTTTGCTACTCATCCCTGAAGTCTGTTGGTTTGATATTTTGCAATAAATATAATTTGTTTGATATTAATATAAAATTATTTATATTTTCTAGCTGCTATTGACTGTTTTTAAGGGCTTCGAACCCTTTTTGTTACGCTTTCATTTCAGGCAAAATATTTTTCGGTTTTAAATCTTTTGTATTAATACTGAAAAAAAGAATGTTTACTATTAAAAAATACTGCCGAAAACAAACCTAAATGAAAACGCAAGAAAATGATATATTATTTTGGTTTTGTTCCAAGCAAAAAGTGTGTTTTGGTTTCTGTGCGTCTAGAGAAAAATTACAGTTTACTAAAACAAAGTTCGAAGAGATTAAAGAAAGTTTCGATTTTGCACTCTTTGATTTATGATTAGTTAGCTATTTTCAATAATATAGACCACGCTTAGTTAAAGGGTAACTCGAAAATGGTCTGTACTCGAAGTAGTTTGCAAAATTTCAATTGAAATAGTGATAATATTGGGTAATTCCATAAGGTTAATAAAAAGTTAACTTAAATTAAGTTGTGTGCAGGGTTAGTATTCAAAATGGAAAATGATAAGTTGCATATGCGACATGTCATATTATACGAATTTAAAAAGGAGTGAGTGTTGGTACTGCTACAAAAAATAATAAATACGTTTATTCGGGTCTCTAAGAACAGTTGAAAAGTGGTTTGGTCGATTTGGAAATGGTGATTTCAGTTTAAACGATCAACCTCGCTCTGCGCGACCTTTTGGCATTAATAATTACTGTATCCGTGATTTGGTGAATAGTAATCCAAGAATTTCAACTTAAGAGATTGCTGAGAACTTAAATGTTGACAAATCGACAGCATTTCGCCATTAAAAAAATCTGGCTATACCAGGCTATACTTCGAAACTTGATATATAGGTTCAGGGGTGCCAAATTTTCAATAACCGGCTCGCTAACATTTCGAAATTTTGAACAACCGGCTCGCTATTATTTCGAAGCAAAAGAAACGGTAAATGAGTACATTTTATTTATTCATTTTTGTACAGTATGTACATATTTTGCATAAACATACTATTAGAATGACTTATTTTTTATATTTTTGTGTTGGTGGTAATTTAACAACTGGCTCCAGCCCACCCCTGTATAGATTCCGGGTTCCGCATATTCTGACAGAACGGAACAAACTGAACTCAGAGCGAATTTGATCGTTTTAATTAAAATCACCATTTCGAAATAGACCAAACCCCTTTTTAACTATCCTTAGAGCAAGAGCACGATCCAAATAAAACGTTTTTAATATTTTTTGTAACAGTACCAACTCTCATTCCTTTTTTGAGTTCGTATAATATGACATTATCAATTTGTCATTTCCCATTTTGAATACTAACCATGCACACAACTTAATTTAAGTTAACTTTTTTTAAGCTTATGTTGACTCACTGGATCTGTAGTTCACTGTCAGTAAATAATATCATAAAATTGATAACAGCACATTCAAAAAGAATGTTTCAGGCAACGCGCAAATATGGCACGAACTTATGGAATAACCCAATGCATAATTTATATAGTAAACCAACTCTTACACATAAGTTTACTTTGCAATTGTTTTGCATTCCCGATCATTTTCTTCTAATTTGGAGTTTTTACAGCAATCCATAAAATCAAATTTAAATGCTCATCAGTCATACGTAGAATATAAAATGCTTGGTGACAAATATATGTTAATGCTAACAATAGATTGTGCCTATGACAATTGTCTATTGTGGGCCACACAAAGCCCAGGCCTGATCTAGACATTAAATTGAAATGTAGCAGCTATTATCGAACAGAGGAAGTACTATAAAATGTTAATTTGTATTCAAAATTAGTAACAACAAACGTAATCAAAATTTTTAACTTAACCTAGTTTACAATATATGGTAAACAATTTCCATTTTTCTTGGGGAGTAAAATAATTGTACTAAATTTTAACAAAATACATTTTATTAAAAATTTAATTATAAAAACTAGTAACAGTAATGATTTAACTCAGAGAAGGCATTATACCTATAAATATAATAAATTAATTGTGTTGTAATTGTTTATAAAATTTGACTTACGCGCAACTATATCGTTTAACGATTTAATGGCCATACTATTATTTAATTCAGAAATGAAATCTTTGCCTTCATCGCAACATTTGGCAACTTTCGGGTCTAGTGGCAGTTTACCCAAAAACTTCACGTTTAATTCTTCACACATTTTACTTGCACCGCCAGTTGTTGCTTTAAAGATCTCCGACTGAACCTTTTAAATTAAAATTCATTTTTAATACAAGTATATTCATTAACATTAATGAAATACCTTGCAAGATGGACAAATAAAAGATGACATGTTTTCAACAACACCAATGATATTAATGTTCAACTTTCTACAGAAATTTATTTCTTTGCGAACATCTAGCAATGCAACCTCTTGTGGAGTGGTCACAATAATCGCACCAGTTATCCCAGCATCTGATAAATAAGTTGTGGCTGACAGATGTTCATCGGACGTTCCCGGTGGCGAATCGATTAATAGATAATCTAAATTTCCCCAATCAACTTCGCTTAAAAATTTCTGTATCATTCCATTTTTTTTCGGTCCTCTCCAGATTATCGCATCATCCGCCGATGCAAGTAGAAATCCAATTGACATTACTGATAGATTATCATCTACGTACTAAGAATTCTTAAGTTAGTTTATCAATTTTATTTTGGTATATCTTTGGAATAATTACAACTGGCGACCATCCAGAACCAGATTGGTGAACCTGCTCGTTTAAAACTCCTAACATCCTTGGTTGGGAAGGTCCACATATGTCTATATCCAATATTGCAACCTAAAATATTACATTTATTATGATATTATCGATTATTACTGCAAATACCGATAATGGGTCACAGTGAAAGGCACAGAATGATACTACGAAATTGTGTTAGTCGGGAAGATGAAGTTTGGAGGAGAGGAAGCAAGAAGAAGTCGCTATAATAGGGTAACTCATATTCCTTACATTTTTATTAATATCAGCCGCACTTAGAGCTCTTCCAAGCATTGCGGTGACCGTACTTTTTCCAACTC
Source organism: Adinopsis sp. GC000173 (assembly GCA_030264715.1). Lineage (NCBI taxonomy): Eukaryota > Metazoa > Arthropoda > Insecta > Coleoptera > Staphylinidae > Adinopsis > Adinopsis sp. GC000173. The sequence goes on from JARJDW010011889.1 coordinate 22,106, forward strand.
CCCCTTTTCCAGAAAGAACTAATATTTTATTACGGACGCATTCCAAACGTTCTTTAACTAATTCAATTCCCGGATCTTTTCCTTTTGTAGCTCCCGATGCACAAATATTTTGGTTTGGGCAGCCTGCACATGCTGATGCTTTGCCTGCATTATCACTTTGCGTTCCAGGGCAATCTACAATGATTATCATAATTATCAATTTTAGTAAAAACATGATCTTTTATATTTACGTTCGGGTATAGCAGTTACTTCAGACATTCTTATTTAAACCTTTATTTACAAAATTATCATCCACTGGATAAAGGTTATGGCAAAATGATGTTTCAAAACTTATACGCGTGCGCAATAACATGATTCGCGGGAAATTTAAATTGTTTATTCAATGAAAACAAAAGCGTATACAAAATAGTTTTGTCAAAAAATTTTTGTAAATAATTTTATATTTATTTTTATATAGTATAGTTTTTTTCTTTAAAAGCAATGGCTTCTAATCAGGGAGCTGGGGACACTGTGATGTATTCGGTATCTGCATATAATGGTGCTGTTATTATTATATTTATTTATTTTTATTGAATTCAATTTCAGCAACTTCAACCATGGAGTACCGTGGCGGCTACTCCAGTAATGGAACAAGTTGCTGGGCCACCGATTCCACCAAGAATCGGAACATATTATCAGACCCCAAGGCCGCACCCATGGAGGCCTACATTAGGCTTCGAGAATATAGAAGTTACTCCACTGTAATATCATAATTTAAATCAGTGGTGTACTGGGTATACTGTTAGTTAAAAAATCTTTTACGGAAACACAATATTATTGAGGAACAAAAATGCTTACTAGAACGCGTTCTGATACTTTTGTTTTCTATGTGCAAGGTGTCTTAGATTAACGATTACAAACTTTTAGGATAAGTAGAGAGCATTCAGAACCATAGTCACATCGGAATTTCTACACGCAAATCTATAATTAGTTCTAGACTAGCCTTTTTGTTGCTGTAAAAATGACGATTTCTAGCCTGAAAAAATTAAACGAATTTGATCCTAAAAGAGCGCCATTCTCATTACATTTCTTCCATATAGATATGATCTGTTTAAATTTTATCATTGAAATTACCCTTTCAATCCGCCTAATTAAAATTATCTAAATCTCTTCAATTTTAAATTTTCTTTGTGTTTTTAAAATTGTATAAACAACATGCATTCATATTCATATAAGTTTCCTCTCTGGTCCGGCGCGTCTCTCCTTAGCCAACCTGGCTGCCCCAACCTCCTACAGGACACCCATGTTCATGCCTAGCTTAGTGCGGACACATGGTAAACGTGCGATAATTCTGCACCAGAATTCCTAATCTCAAACCACCCACTGGTCCCGACCTCTAAGTCCCTAGGATTGCAGGAGTGCGCCATTGTTTATGGACTAGAGAAGGGAAATGAACTTGTAGGCAATTATATCTCAAAAGATATCCATCGAGGTAATGACAAAGTGAAAAATTAATAAATTCAATAGTTAACCAAGCCATAAAGGTACGTTTGAACTCTGATTTCGATTTGGGCAAGCCAGTATGTCTTCTTGAATTTTTGGTGTTCGTCGCCGCCCAATATTATTCCTTATTTTTGCCAGAGTGCTTAGAGCAGCAACTATTAAATTTATTAATTTTTGGATTGGTAATTTTCTCGTTGTGGACCTTTTGCGATATAATTGAGTACTTGCGGTTGCATTTGTTAGGCAATAAATAAAGTGGATGTCGGCTAATCTTGTGTTTGTATATCGATGCATATTGATTATACAATAGAAAATAATAATATTTTGACTTAAAAAAACTTATTCAAGTCTAATTATCCAGTTGCATTTTTATGTTGCTAATGTCATCTACGACTTCTGCCCACCTTAAAAGTTTCTAACTGTTAAGATAGATAGATAGGTACATTGTATATAAAAGATATTCCAACAAACTATAATCTTAGTCAATAGCTTTATAAATGATTAACTCCATGTGTTAATATTAGCCTTGATTTGGGGCTCACAGGCTTAATATATAAAATAGATTATACTCGTTCCCTCCCAAAAATGTGCCGAATCGACGTTTCGAAAACTTTCGGCTCCAGTACACTACTGATTAGAATTTAGGATAAAAAATAAAACAGATAATTTTAGACCTGCTCAACCTGTTACCAATGTTATAATGGATCCTTGCTACACACCGCAAGGAATGGCTACCGAGCCATTAAAATTCCCCAACTTGGTAACGGGCTTTGAAAGAAATCCTGCTCATGCCGCAAGAGCTGCTCTATACACTCGTTACACGCCCAAAGAGTGGACACAAAATATTTTAAATGTTTATAAAGAGTCGGACACAAACAGACATTATAGTGAACGATTACGCGGCGAATTCATACGGGTAATGCGAGAAACGGATGAAAAAACATCGCAAGGGCAAAGGGAGTCGGGACGACGTTTAGGCGAACGCATCACCGACACAACATTTTGGCGTAATGAAGTCAAAACTGAATTAGAAAAGTTGCTGTCTGTGAATCACTGCCTATCTGAGGGAATGAGACGGGTAGAAAAAGCTATATTAGATATTGAAGGTCCTTTACATATAGCTCAAGAATGTTTATATCTTCGCGAAAATAGACAGGGGATTGACTTAACACATGATGCACCCGAACAGGCGCTTCTTAAAGAAATTGAGATATGCAGAAATACGCAAGAGAAACTTCGAAGTATGCTCAATAAAATTAAACAACAAATACAGAATGTTAGAGCAGCACAACACGAATTAGAAACGGACGTACGAAGTAAAGAAGGTGCACTAGGTATTGATAATATGTGTCATCAGTTAAATAATTTTTCAAAGGGTATTAATTACTATGGTGGAATTGAAAAATATGACCCAACGTAAGTAACGATATTATTTCAAACATTACGTAATTTTCAATCGGATACAATCATCCTGACATGTTCAGCTATTATACGGTAGTTATTTTAAAATCTCCCATTTAAGGTGTCATATAATCTCGTACTTTCTATTATATATTTATTTACTTTTCAGTGATACTTTAGATATATCGCACTTTTACTGCTGAAATGACAACTCGAAATTTTGTCTTTTCCAATTTATTAGCTTATCAAATCCATCAATAGATTGTGCAAACTCTGTAAAAAGCTTCGATCTTAACGTTTGATAGTTTTCGCTAGAAAACAAAAACATTAGCTTTTATTATTAGAAGTTAGGCCTCACATCAACGTATGATATGGCTCAAAATAATTCAAAACATGTTATTGCAAAAAGCATACCTAATCCTATAGAATTTGGATGCTGGATGGATAAAAAAATAAGCGATCAATTTTTCTGAAACAATTCATTTGGCATGAAAATTCTTCTTTAAAGCGGTTTTCATAGGCCTAACAGAAATACCAAAGTCAATTTGCCGTTCATAACTTAAATTACACATATATTTATATATAAAATAAAGTTTGAGCATTAAAATGAAAGTACACCAAACCTATTTTGTTAATAAAAATGCACATAGAAAATTAAGATCAACTTATATAAATAATTCTTTACCACTTTGATAAAGAATAAATTTGTAAAAGCAAGAATGAATTTCAAAAATACTTTGTACGAAATACAGGAATTTTGTTTATTAATAATAAAACAGTATACAACTTAATATACAAGACAAGAAACAAACATAAAATAGTCGAGCCAATTTTTTTTTGTTTAATTACCGATACCTCAATAGATAGCAACAAAATTTTATACATTTTTGAACTGATGTACATTTCTGTCTATAACTTTCATTAATTCTGAACGGCAAACCTTTTTTATTATTGTCTTTTCTTAATTTTGTTCCAATGCCAAAAACTTTATTGTGATTATATATTGATGCAAAGTTTTCTATTTTCCAAGAATTTTAGATAAAAAAGTAACAAAATGAAAATATCCATAAAAACGATATTAATTCAAATTAAAGGAGGGTATTTGATTCAATCTAATATTATGTTGAACTTTGTTGAGGAAACTTTATTTTATTCTTTTGGCGTTTTAGTGTAAGTACTACGGTAACTTGGGCTGACAACAGTAACCGTATTGTAACAAGATCGCAAAACGAACGCGGAAAGGCCACACAGATGTGCTCAGATATTGAGAACCTGATAAATGGCGCTTCTGCGGATATGTGGGATGCTTGGGGAGCAACTAATAATGCGCTAGCAAGACGATCTGCTGAATTGCTCGAGACAAAGAGCAAGCTGCAAATGCACCTTTCAAAGGCATATTTATTTAGGTATCTACTTGTAAATCATCCATACTTATTAGAGAATTATTTGATAGATTCAGCAAGAAATATTTGATTGTGAGAAGTATATTGAGCTTCTTAAAAAAGCTATTTTGGATAAAAGTAATCCGATGAAAGTAGCTCATACGCGTTTGGAAGCTCGTAGTCATAGGAAAGAAGTGGAACTTTGTCGAGATATGGCTCAAGATAGGTACATTTTTGCTCACACATTTTAGTTAACATCGCATACAAATATTAATATTTTTTCTAGATTGGTAAAAGAGGTACTAGAAATGCAGGATAGCATTGAATACTTGCATAGGAAGTTACAAGAAGCTGAAGCTCAACATCAACAACTATTAAAAACAAGATCCAATTTAGAGACAGAGCTTCATGGGAAAGTTAATTCTTTGTTTATTGACAGAGAAAAATGCATGGGAATGAGACGATCATTCCCAATAACAGCAACAATTAAATATTAACAAATAAATCGTCACTAGTCGTCAATTGTATTACTTAATTCATCATTAGACTAAATACATTACAGCTTTACCTAGAAAACGATGGCATTCGCAATTTTAATCCCTCTTTCGCTTCAAAGAAGGTATACGATAAAGTTATTTCATTTATATATTCCATTTTAGGGTCTTCAACAAATTCTGGATCTATGTAAAAGAAGACAGGCATGTCCACCTAAAAATAACTGTTATAATCATCTTTCTTACAATAAACGTTAACTTACTTGCTCATGAGGATTTAATTGTTGTTCCTCAAAACAAAAACATTGAATTTTGTTAAAATATTGTCCCGCTTCAAACGGTATCACATTGTAGGTACTTATACCCGTTACAGGTACATCAGTTGGATTTTTTGCGGTGTAAAAGGCTAAAGCTGTTTCCCCTGGCAACACCTACAAACTTAGTGTTTCTTGATTGCAGACATAAATTTGCAAATAATTACGGTGACTTCATTTTGTTGGGGTTTAAAATTCCATCTCATACTTGCTGCTATGTCTGCATTAAAGGTTATTTTAATTGGTCTATGTTTGATCGCAGCCATAGTTTCGATTTTCGATGTATCGTGCCCTTCTGATACAGTGCCTCCATAGCTATACGCTTGACAAAACATTCTATATAAAGGAACTGCTGCATAACTTAAACCTACAGTAAATACACCTGCTGCTGCTACGTAGTAAAGAGTAGATCTGATATTTTTTCGCTGAAGTGAATTTTTGGTTGAGTTTAGTTGATTGCAATGAGGTGTTATATAAATGTTTCTTGTTAACGATTTACATCTGTTTACAATTTTTAAGAAATTATTGATGTGATGAAACATTATTATTTATACTTAGTAGTGATTTTTATTTAAATAATGACATTATTTTACTTTTTGAACAAATCAAATTGTTGAGGTTAGAAACATTGGATTGTTAATCAGTGACACCTATATGGACTAAATCAAACTACATGACATTTGTTTTGCCATTTGAACTACTTTACCATGCTGTTTACTAATTAGATTAGGTGTTAGATTTCTCAATTGTTTTTGTATTAATTTGAAAATAACATCTAATATATCCAGTTGTATATTCTTCATTTTAAATAAATAAGACGTGAAAGTATAGAACCGCCATTTTATTGTTTAATTTTCAGCGTGAGTCATAAGTTTATTCCAGTTTATTCGCAAGAATTCGTAGTTTAACATTCTTCAGTTAAAGAACGCTTTGGAATATATATTTACTGCCACCTCGGTAGAAGTAAATAATTCTTAGTGAAATTCTTTGGTGAAACTCATGTGAATGTTGAATATAAACTTCTCCAGAGAATCTGCATAGTAAGTGTTAAAATTATTTAATTTTTTTTAGCAAAACTACCCTCATAAAGTTCGTTTTGAAATGTTGTGAAAAATGTAGTTTTATCATCATTGCTCCAACTTGCACTGAAACAAATTAATTGTTAAATATTTATATTTTAGAGTACCACAATTATGGCAACAAAAACCAGTGAACTGATTAATAGATTTAAGAAAACTAATCATTCATCGCCTCTGAACATCACGTTGAATGATTTAAAAGAAATTACATCGAATCGGCCGTATAGCAACAATTTGATGAAACTTCTAATTAAGTTTATTTGCAAAAAACATCTTTTCTATACTGATTGCTGCCATATCTTTGAAGACTGCCAACAAGTTGAAAAATTTCTCAAAGATCAATCACAAGACAAAGCATTTTGCATTTTTTATAAAATAAAGCAACATTTTTTAATCGTATTTTATGAAAGTCAATCAGTGTTTTCTATCTTGTATGACAATCTCAAGTTTCCACCGGCATTAAAAAATCTAATTGAGAAATATTTAAAAGTTTCGTATTTTATCAATGTTAATGACGATATAACTGTAACTAATAGGACTGCATCATTGTATGCTATCAAACATTTCTATTTTATGTTAGAAAATTATAAAAATCATTCAAACTTTAGTAAATTGTTCACGCAACTCAAATTTCCGCGTATATTGAATGTATTGAATGAAAGGACTAATCTAAAATTAATGTTATTAAATAAATATTTATATGCAATACTCGAGGCAGATAAATCAAACCAAGAGCTTAAAAGATCAATTGGACAACACGTGGACGTAATTTTAAAAGCGAATGACCATTCTGTTTTGAATAATTATCACGAAATATTAAAAGAAGAAGCTGATAAAATAGATAAAGATCCAAATTATGTTGTAAATGAAGATAACATTGATAAGGCCAAAGAAAAACTTTTAAATCATGTTAAAACTTTAAACATTGAATCATTAAATAACGAAAATGAGGAATTGGCTTTTAAGGGTTTCAATGATGTTATGAAGCAATTAGCCAGCTGTAATTATGATGACGAATTGCAAAGAATATTAAAGGAAATTAGTGATGTTTATGAAATTGGATACGCAAAAATATGTAAATTATATGAATTTCTAAATAAAACAGAAATACATGCAGAAGATAAAGAAGAACTGTTGGAAGAAAATGAAGAAATAGAAAATGGGAAAGCTGATAATCAATTTAATCTTCCCAATGCAGATGAACTAATTAATTTCCAACCCAATATTTCCGAAGATAAATCTAATATGAAGAGCTTAAAACATGTTTTAGCTGAAATGCATAAAGGTTGTGATCTCGACGACTTAAATTCAAATGAATATAAAGCAATATATAATAAAAACGAACATTTACTCAAAATTGAATCGCAAATTAGTGAAATAGAAAAACATTTAAAGCAAGACAAAAATTTAAACGAAATTATTTCCTGGGCTGCGATGTGTAAGGGACGTCTTGGAGAAAATAACATCTTATTGGCAATTTCATATATGTGTCGAGCTAACTTTTTGATAAATGGCTATAAAATACGCCATACACAATTAATTTCACTTCTATCCACGTTAAACACAAGTCAAAATATATTTTGCGAAATTCATACAGGTGAAGGAAAGACGATGATTCTTTGTCTGCTAGCGACTTTAAAAGTTTTGCAAGGACGCACGGTTGATGTAGTTACCTCAAATCAAATATTGGCCAAAGACGCTGTTGAAAATTGCAATAAATTTTATAAATGTTTTAGCATTACAGTTGGTTCAAATGAAAGTAAAACTAACAAATTCGTACGAAAGTCTTGTTATAAATGCGATGTGGTTTACGGTGACATCGTAACATTTCAATTCGATTATCTAAGTGATGTTTGTGAACAGTTAGAAACGCGATGCGGCCGCAAAATGGATTGCATAATTATTGATGAAGTTGATAATATAGTTATTGATAATGCAAATTTTATTGCAAAACAAGCGCAGCCCTTTCCAGGAATTGATTGTCTTCAGTATGTTTATATAAATATATGGGCTGCTTTATGTAAAACAGAGATAGAGGTGTTTACCGAATTTGAAACTAAACTAAAGGATTTCCGTGAATCTAAAGAAGCAACAGCCGAAGAAATTGTGAAAAAATATCGTTGTGAGATTAACGATTGCTTTACACAAATAAAGCTACGACTTACAAAAGTGAATTTGTTTGATATAAAATTCCTACCGAAACAATTATTAAATTATATGGAAAGTTTACGCGATATTTTGATTGAAAATGCAATGTACGCGCGATACAATTGCAATTTGAATGAAGAATATATTATACAAGAAGTTGATAAAACTAATGTGATTGTTATAATGGATTATCAAAATACGGGTATTATGTTAACGAACACAGTTTGGTCGCATATTCATCAATTCCTGCAAATTAAACATGGTTTATTTATCACAAACGAAAGTTTAACAAGTGCTTTTATATCTAATATCCAGTATGTGAATTTATACAACACCAAGCTGGGAATGACTGGCACGTTAGGATCAAAAGCTGAGCAAAAATTCCTTACTGATAATTATAATATAATTTTTGTGAAAATTCCAACGTTCAAGAAGCGCAACTTTGAGGAACTTGATTGTTACATTGGGCCAGACGAATATTGGTTAGATTTAATTAGTATATTGACAATTTTTGAAATTCTCGAACAACGTTCTGTTTTGATTATATGTGCTACGATTCAAAATGTCTTAGATCTTCAAGAGCAGATTACATTTTGGGCAAAGCAAGAAGAGGTTGATATCAAGATCAGGGTATATAAAAGCGAAGAGGACAGTGATGTTGTCAATAATGAAGTTGGTTGTGGCGAAGTCATCATAGCGACAAATATTGCTGGCCGTGGTACTGATATTAAGACAACGAAGGAGCTAGAAGCGCATGGCGGACTTCACGTATGTGTGACCTATTTGCCAATCAATGAACGAGTTGAAAAACAAGCGTATGGAAGAACGTCGCGTTGTGGTAACGCCGGTACAGCGCAATTAATAATTAATCGCAGTCAGCTTGCAACATATAATCTGACTTGGAATGGTGAATTTTCAATAGACGATATTAAGAAGAAGCGCGATGAAATTGAAGAAAAACGTTTACAGCATTTGCAAGCGAATGATGTCAGTAGAGTAAAATTTATGGATCGCCTTTTCACGGAATTTACAAAATTATACCAGGAGAAAAAAGTGCTTTGGAAAGAATCAGCTGAAAATCTATTCGTAGCTGACGATTTGAAAGAATGTTGGGCTTTTTGGCTACACGACGTAACAATTAAGCGAGATCTAAATAAATGTAATATTAAAACTTTATTTGCCGAATTTAAATCGCATGCTAAAGTCATATTAAATGGAAAAATAAATTTTAATCCGTATTATTGTATACAACAAGCGGAATATTTGTTGCAAAAACAACGTCTCAGCGCTGCTAAAGTTGCTTTAAATAATGCTCTCGTTTTGAATGAAAGAGAACAAAGACTATTAACAGGAGCGTATATGAAGCTATTTGAGATTGCTGTATTACAAGGAGACCAAGTTAAAAAATACATTCAACGTGCATTGGGAGAATTGATATCTGTTAATGTCATTGTTGATAAAAATTACAAAAATATTGCAATAGATATGCTAGTTAGAGCATCCGAATCAATCACTCAGGAAGTTGATTATATAAAATCACAATATGATTCTAAATTTAAATACATTATCACATGTGAAGATAGTTTTCTTCTTAATCAATTTAAGTCACGCTTTATAGCATTCAGTTCATTTAAAAAACAAATTGATTACTTAAAAGATCATGCAGAAAAGTACGAAGCATTTTGTCTGCTAGGTCGTCAACCGAAATGCCTCGAAGCTGCAAATGAAGCAAATTCAGATATTTTGCAATCAGAAGTCTTGGATTTAGAACTAGTCGGATTGAGTGTTATGTATACCATTAAGGATATTCACGACCTTCCACAAGCCATCATCACTGGTGCTCGAATTCAAATAATAAGTGGATTAGCTGCGTGTGCAGTTGCTATTAAATTTCCGGCAGCATCTGCAGCCATGATTCCTCTAGGCTCGTCACTTTTGCTCGATGGAATTTTGGACGTTGTATTTGAATTGCTAACAAAAGGTTTATGTGACTTTCGCCATAAAGCGTACATTCGACAAAAGCAAGTAAGTGTGAGTTTAGCAATTGCAACAGCAGCAGTTAGTCTAATAGCAACTACTACAGGTATCATAAATAAAGCTATCGAGGCTTGTCAATCACTTGCAAACATGCTACAAGCGAATAAAACATTTAAATTTTTAACGCAACGCTTAGCAAATATATTAAACTACATTGCAAGATGCTTAAGGAACATTCAGTATGCAGCAGATGCTGCAAAGAAGATGACCCAAGGAAAGGTAGCCATGCAGACATTCAACTTATTAGGGAGAAGTGCAGTAAACGTTGTTGGGAAACAAATTTTGAATAATGGAATACTGAAGCCGCTGTTAAATTTAAGTTTGGTGCACTTAAAGCCTAAAATTGAAAAAATTGTAAATAGAGAAGTTAACAAGAACATCAATAATGAAATTTTAACGCTCTTAGATAATGAAAAGTTACATTCAATTATTTTAACAACTGTTGATGATGTATCGTTATTAAGCATTTTCATGGACATTGGGCGAACGTGGTATGAAGAATGCGCATCATGTTTTGATCGATTTGCAATTTCAGCTCTCGAAGTTTTACATTTGACTTGTTTCTACATAGCACAGTACTGCAGAGAATTTTGTAAAAAATTGAATACAGAAATGGGACGCTATAAATCCAATATAAAAGAAAATAGTATTGAAGATAATAAACTAGAATTAATACAGGCAGCAATTATGAATCAAGTTTACGAAAAAATATTTAAAGTTTCACATAATGTATGTAATACATTTATTTACGCCGCTAAAACAAAATATTTTGCTTCAAAAATGATATTAGCAGTGCATAATAATAAAAACAAAAATAAAAATATTATTATTAATAATAATAATAATAATTCGAATAATAATAATTTTGAAAAGGCAATAAAATTTTTAAATATCGATTGTAATGGAACTAAGGAAGAAGTTATAAAGCGTGCCAGGAAGGCGGCTGTTAATTTTCAGTTACTGAGGACTAACCTAGAACGTCAGCTTCCTAATGAAACAAGCGAAACGGAACGAAACAATTTTCAACAGAAATATAAATCATATTACGATAACGAGAAGGAGGCTTATGGTTCACTTGCTACTATTAAAGAATTCTATCAGAATAAAGGCACCTCAAATAGCACCTCAAATAGCACCTCAAATAGCGCCTCAAATGAAACTTCAAATAGCACCTCATATGGCAGCTCAAATAGCTACTCAAATAGCACCTCAAATAGCTACTCAAATAGCACCTCAAATAGCACCTCAAATAGCACCTCAAATGGCACCTCAAATAGAACCTCAAATACTAACTCAAATAGCACCTTAAACGGCTCCACAAAAAGCGATTTACAAAGAATATCAGATAACACCTCAAATATTAATATTACAAAAACAGCATCAGAATCAAAATTTTGTCTGCCGAACAAACCAGTTCATTTAGGCCATTTAGCAACATTAAGTAGTCAGTTGCGAATAGAATTCAATATTAAAAATGAAACAACAGGAGTCGATGAAAAAATTGGATCCAATCATAAAAAAGAGGTTTACGTTAACTATAAGGACTTACACTATAAAATACCAAATAATATATTAGAGGAGTGCAATCTACAACAACCTAATTCACCAATTAATGATTGCTTTTACGAATCGATCCAACCTCAGCTTGCAAAACATAGAATTAACAAGAGCATTGCTGAGCTTAGAAATATTGCTGAAAAACCAAATGATATCAATAGAAAATACGATGATCTATTTAATAAAGTTAATAACCTACAACGATGGAATCAAGATGCTGCTAGAGGGATACTCGCTCAAATGTATGTCGGGGGAAATAGTAGAAATGGAAAGCAAATGAAGAATTCAGATAGAAGAAAATCGGTTTTCAAACCTGAACAACAAGAGAAAAGATTCACACACGTTCCAAACGAGCGCAACTATTACCCACATAGTAATATACAAATCGTGAAAGGTGAACATCTAGAAGATAAGATGATTCAATACTACAATGTTTTGCTGGAAGCGTACAATGATTCCATGAAATTCAAAAATCTACCAAAAAGCACTCAAAACGAATACATCAATAAAAATCATAGTTATCCAATTTTTGGTTTTGTTGAAGGAAAAACTGATAGAATGTTAGGAGTTTTAGAAATAAAATGTTCGCATAATGTTCCGCCTATAAAATTGTTAACCATATCTGGAAGTGGTGGCCAGATAGATGGAAAAGGCGATAAACAACGATTTAACATTAGAAACCACTGTTCGTTCGATGAAAATGGCAATTTAATAAGTAATATACAAGATTGGAAACTTAAACTAGATGATTTTAAATTTGTAGATACTCTAGACCTTACAAAATGTACGATTGTTCGTTTGGATGGTAAAGTATTAAATCAATGTTATTCTAAAAACTGTGCAGCTCAAAAAGCATTTTACAAAGCTGCCTTGATCTTGCAACAACTTCGGAAAACATATCCACACCTAGAGATATCAAGTGTGAATTTAATTGAAGCATGGTTTGATCCATATAAGAAAAAAATAAGTTTTGAACAATCTTGTGGTAAATGCTTTGAAACGCTTAAATTAATAACACAAACAGATTAACAGTAGAAAGTAAGTTAATAATATAATATATAAATATAAAAAATAATAGCGTTTACAAATTTCTATTGAATAAATTACGTAGTTTAAAATAAATTGGATATTTATATTTGTATTTTATATTCCTTATATTTTTTTTAATTCATTTGCTATTAATAGAATAAAGTTAGCATAAAATATTTTTCAATTCATTGCTTAGAGTTTAAGTCGAAATACTATCTTCATGTATTGTACTTCCATTTGTTAGTGATTATTATATATTATTGATTTTTTGTAACATTACAGGTTGTTATTATAATTAATCATGGAATATTTTATTTGGTAAAATTTACTACAAGTAAATATATGCTACATGCATTACTTTAGTGTAGATTCATTATTTTATAAAGTTTATAATAAACTATATATTTTGTTGCAAGCAATGTGAGCAGCAATTTATGGAAGCAACAAATTTACCATCAAACTCCTTCAGTTTATGTTAAAATTAAAAGCGTGACTAAATGCAATAGATGAAGCATTTCGAATAGATACAAAATTTAAATTTCAAATTGCAGTTCATATAGATATACTAATGCATTTCCATTTGTTACGCTACTGTTAATTAGATGTCGCTAAACACATTTTTGTTGGTAGTACTGATCTTATATTGGCAACTTCCGTTTTGTTGGGTAGCCATCTTTCTTTTTACTTTAACGCTGAGGTGAGTAGGGCTGTTTATCATTATTGTAATAATTTTCATCATTTACGCTTCTATATTTAATTTAAAAAGAGTTTTAGTTAATTTTATTAATGCCTTCTTTAATACTAATATTTGAAAATAGCTATAACTTTCATATTTATTAATAACCTAACCACGTGTTCATTTACAATTGTGTGGTTAAGTTAAGTTATTTTAAAATGTATTCCATATTCATTTAATACTTTACTTTTTATCTGTTTTAGCTTAGCAAAATGTCATCCCATTTAGTGTGGGGTATCATCCGCAACAATAATTGTTTCTTGCTGAAGAAGAGGAACATTAACAAGCCTTTCAGTACCGTAAGTTCAACCAGATTGATTTATCACAATACAAATAATTTTTCGTGATGAATTTTCACTATCACCAAGATCTCTGAGAGTTGTGAAGTTAAACCTTTAAGGAACTGATGTTAATAAATATTCTTATATTTATATTATTTTTTAGTACATAGTTTGATTAATGATTGTATTATAATTTCAGGAAAGTAACAATTTAACAAATGTCAGTTCATACAGATACAGTGGGTTAGTGCACAAACGTACAGTCGCTGTCGTTGATGCTCCTGACAAGAAGGGCTTTACTGTTATTTATAAGAGAAAGAAGAAGCAAGTAAGTTTTTACAATATCCATTCAATATTAACATATCTTAATATATTTATATCTTTCTAGAACCAACCAAGAAGGAGTACAGTCAAAACTACAATGAAAAGTGGTCCACGTAGATCACTCTTCAAGTTGAAAAACTTGATGACTAAGAATAAATATCGTACCGATTTAACAAAAGTAAGTTTATGCAAATTTTAAATCAAAATTCATTTAAATGAATCTTTTGTGATGAATATTTTTACTATCACCAAGATCTCTGAGATTAGTGAAGCTAAACTTTTAAGGAACTGATGTTAATTCTTTTTCTCTTTACGTTAATTGTCAAGTAGGATCTTTATTCATAAGTTTTATTTTCATTTTAGGCTGCTTTACGTCGTGCAAGTGCTGTCTTGCGTTCTCAAAGACCCAAGCGTGCGAAGAAAGCAAAAGCAAAGAAAGCAGAATAGATATGTATTTTCTATGGATGAATAAATAAATTCCAAACCTTAATTTTGAATTTATATCACTTATGGATAATGTTCTTCAAATATCATTAAAAACAAAAAGCCCTAAAGAACGAATATATTGCAGGAGAATTTTAAAATAAGTACATAATTATAGTTTTATTAATGTTGATACAACAATTCATTCGTTATTTTTGTATTCTTCACATACATGGTTCTAGCAGAAAATTCGTCTGTTCTAGAATTTATTTTTTTATATAACTCGAACAGATATGGTTAAAGGAGTGTAATTTAAAAATTGTTGATTCCAAAATATATCTGTGATAGCTACAATAAACGTTTATGAGAAAACAAACTTGAAGTGCAAGTTTTGAAACAGCCAGTTTGGGTTTATGATAGTTTTCTTAATAAATTGTATCGAAAATATAAAAGAATTTTTGTATATATTTTTACAAAATTCGTAATTTATTTAATTTTAATCAATATTTCACCATCAAGTAAAAATTGTGAAAGATAAATTTTTAAGCCTAAATTATGCAAATAGTAGTAATTTACAAAAATTGGTTTTAGTTTTAGCATGCATGCAGATATATATAAATGGTAATAAAACGGACAGTCTCGCATATCAGCTTCTTATAGAGTATTTTTTTATTTGCAATTGTTACAATTTTATTTAAAAAAAAACTGTTAATATACATACCATTGCCCATTTTACTACTTTTATATACTATAATTTCTTCCATATCTGGATGATGGACTATCATAAAAAATAAAGGGATTTGTGTTACTCTGTGTTGTTTTCATACGAATGAGCGAAAAACTCATAATTAAAACAATTAAATTCAATACATAGTGCACAGTACAGATTGGCTTTAATGTCATTTACGAAAATTGTTAAATCTTACTCGCATTTCGTTATTCGTGCAGTGTCAAATACTGCAATGATAGATTATGGAATTGATCTATTCTTTGACTAATTTCACTAACTAGAACGTAATGTACTTTTGTTTGACATTGGTTTTTCTCGTTTTTAATATATTCCGTCGAATAATAGAAAACGAATCCAGAACTGATGAAAAGAAATATATACAGAATTATTAAATAAAAGGAAGTAGAAAAATAAAATTCAAAATAATTTCAACTAATATGTTCATCGATATGATTTGTAAGCATAATAATATAATATAATCTAGGGAAAAAAACAAATTTTTATAACATTTCATTTGTATTTTTTGGGAATTTCAATTCGCAAGCATGCAGCGCTATTGTGAATTGACGTAAACCAAAGGGCACCTATATTTTGAAATAAATCGACAGTATCGTTCGGAATTTGAATAGAAAACTACGCAAATTACAAAAAACTAGAAAAGATTTAAATATATCTTGTGCCAATACTGAATGTTCTTTGTATGTTATTTTATCATTTAAATGTATTAGCGTATTTTCAGACTATATGTATATAAGATGCATCTTTCTCTCCAAAATTCGAAAATTATTAGACAATAATATGACACAATGTTATTAAGATAAGTTGTTCAAAATATATAATTATGCACATATACAAAAATTCGCAATTATCGCATCGCTTGAACAAAACCAGAAAAATCGATTTTATGTTAAGGTAAAGTGGCATTTTGGGCAAGGATACGACAAAATTTTATTAAGAAATTAGTATTTTATTCTTTCGTTGTCTAAAATGGTACCTTCTTCTTCTTGTAGTTCCTTCTCCTATCGGTGGTTGGTTATCATCAATAGCTATCCGTACCTTATTTGCAGCCGCTCTGAATAGATCTGCTGAGCTGCAATTACCACTCTCTTAAGTTTCTCATCCAGGATATTCGTCGTCTACCTATGGATCTTTTTCCCTTTATTTTACCTTGCATTATGAGTCTTAATATCTCATATTTCGCACCTCTGGAAATGTGTNTTGTAAGTCATTCTCGTACCTACACCTCAACATAAATCAATTTTTCTAATTTTGTCAAAGTGAGCCGATAATTGTGAAATTTTGCATATGTGCATAATTTTATATTTTAAACAACTTATGTCAATAGCATTATTGGCTAAAATAGCCCTTTACCTGAACATAAAATCACCTTTCCCCCATTATCAGCCCCCTTAAATTAAAAAAAAAGCGAAAATTGCTTGAAATTCATTTCAGACCAAGCAGCGGTTGATTCCAAAATCTCAAAACTAGACTCCAAAATTTTTAATCAATTATACCTATAGTCGTTGAAGTCGATCCGGGGACACACTGTATATATTTATAGCAAAACATTAATTCAGCTACCTTTTTTGATAATAGATTATTTTATTTTAAAAGTACTTAAAATCGTAGATGCACAAAATATGGTCATTTTGATTCTTGACTTCTTTCTAATGTAAAAAACTTGCAGTGTCATGAATAATTGATAACATATTAGGTAGATTAGGTGTTTGTTCATAGTTTTTGTTTATATTTATAAAGAATTCTACATTCAAGCATTTAAAATGTGTGTCATACAAAAAAATTTTTCAGTAATTGTGATATAGAATTCAAAACGCGTTAGTTATTGCAGTGGATCTTATTTTTTTTAGATATTCACCTGCATTTCTGCATTGTTGAAAGTCTAAAGCAATTAATCAATACGTAGAATCACTCAATCGCTGATATTCCATTATAATAACCGATCGGTAATTAATTACAGTATTGTTTATGTCAATTGCATTGCTTGTACGCTTTAATCTCTTAATTACAAATCAATACTGCAATTTTTCAAGTCTATCCATTGCTGAGGAGCGAGTCAAAGGGCAGCACAGGTCGTCTATCTACAAAGCTCGTACCTACATCTATTTATCCTTCTACATAATTTCAATTATTATTACAATAAACTTCCTAACGGTTATCTCTGAAACAATGATGTGAACATCGTAATGAATGTGACAACTGTGAGTGATTAACTTTTAACATTTTTTTAAATGGCACTGGCGACATTCTCCAATTATAAATTTGATTGGTATTGTTGGTGCTCACATTTTGCATGCAAAAAAACATTTGTCACTGTGTAATAACTAATGTGGGCATTAATTTATAGTCACATAAATATAGCATGAAACACACGTAAATTTCGTCTAAAGCCGTGGTCGTATACTGAAAAAAGGGATAAAATGAGACGCTTAGGCGTTGTATACGTTTCCATTTTTCCACTTAATACTCGAAGCAGCTACATTTTCACTCCCCGCATCATTTTGATAAGATGTATGGGACACCTGTTTGTTAGAGTATTTTATTTTATATACAATATATTATATATTTTTTATAATTTGCCGCTATAAACAATCCACGTAATTTAGTTTCACGGGTGCATGCTAAGAAATAATCAAAATATTTGTACACATCAATTTAGCAACATTGAAGTTTGATTCCATAATCTAGACATTCATGGATGGTCTCGTTCCGAATCGGCACTTGCATGTCTTGAACTATTTTATTCAAATGATTGGTTTTATGCGACATGCATATTAGGTATACATACTTTATTCGAGACAGATTGTAAAGTATTATACGGTCACATTCAATGAATTATTTATTGTCTGTCAAAAGATGGAATGTTACCTCTGTGGTGCAAATCACTGGATTCGTGTTTTACAAGTGGCGATCGGTATGAGTTACAAAATCATAGAAATTGCAAATTCATTGATAAAAAAACTAAATGATCCGAGGCCCGCGTTAAAATTTGTTTACGAATCTGTTCCCGCATCTTTACTTTAAACTTATATCTATATTTTTCTCCATGACTAAAAAACTGATTACAATGTTACTTTTTCTGTGCAGTAATATGTTAGTATCTATGTATGCTATTATTTTTCAAATATTTGGATTGGACAGCTCTGATTTAGACTAACTTACTTAATTCAAGTTATTTTCGTGCAAAATAATAATAATTTGTTGCTTGAACAAATAGGTTCTCAGATTTAACACTATTTAACAATCATAATTTCGATTAATATAAAAACGATTTGTAATGATTGTGCCTAATCTAACAATTAATAGTTATTCTATTGTTACTAAAACTTGCTGAAAAACGGATAACGTAACCAAAATTTATAAATTGCACTCGCATATTAGATAAGCAGATTAAAGATAAATCGGTTTAAAAATCAAGCTAAATCTAATTTATGACCATTGCTATTGCCATTTTTCAATATTTCAAGAAAATAATGAAATGTATTAAGTAAACAATGTAGTCGTGTCTAAAATTTATATTATGATTATATTTAGTTTATAAAAACTTATTGTGGTAATAGCTGCTGGTTTTGTTTTGCGATGTTCCAAGCATTTTAAAATTTTGAATTTTGAAGTTATTTTGCACTCAGAAATATTCATTGTATGATGGTGGTTCTCAAACTATGCATCCTAACAAAGAAGACACAAGATAATTTATTTTTTTAATTTTTATTTATTTATCAACATAGTCTGCTTCTAACGCCAGCGACTTTCAATATTTTAAATACCATCGGAAAAGTAATTTTTATCCAATTCAGCAAAAAATTCGCGTTTGTCGCGGATTTGACTTCTTCGCTTGACGCAAATCTTTGCCCAGCGAGCCATTTTTTGAGATTCGGAAATAGATAATAATTGATAGAAGTCAAATCCGGCGAATACGGGGCTTGAGGAATCAAACTCTAATTCATTCGGTTTCGCAGCAACAACCCTGGAATTGTAGACAGGTGAGTTGTCGTGAAAATTAAAAACACGTCTTTTTAAATTGCTAACAACAAACAAACAATTGCAGAACGGCCTGTAAAGCATTGAAATTGAGAAATATCCTAGTGATAATTTGTTTCTACCGCCATTTTTGGGGTAGGACGCGTACTTTGCGAACAACCCTCGTAGAGGTATTTAAAATAAGTTGACCTCTATAGTTTTGATTACTTAATTTTCAAAGTAAAAAAAAATCAATGACGTGAGTAACTGAAACCATTTGATTCTCTCAGCTAAATTATATCGTAAAAATACAATGAGTTGCAGTAGAGTATATTGTTGTCGATAATATGTAATAAAATAAATGTCTTATTGAACATGGTAGTTAAACATTTCTGGAATAAAGCGAATTAGGCACGGTCGAAGAGGACCTTAACCAGACATCTGCTGCAACTTCACGAATTACACATGTCGTTGTTGATTATCTGCGTGTATGTGTCTGTGTGTGGGGGGAGCGAAAAAGGACACATATAGGGTGATGAAAGGGTAATGAGCTGTGGTGATTGAGAGAGGATCCAGTCGCATGGAAACATTATCTATGAGGTCGCACCTAGGATATCGCCGAGGGCATTGCCACACGATGGATGATCTGTTTTGAATTGGGAGAGGATTTCGGTGTCCCTATAACGTCTGACATAGATTAATTTTCAACCAACATTGTACCCTTGTCCTGACCTATTTATTTCCTATCGCTATACTAGTTGCGTTCATTGAATTTATAATGTAGGCACGAATGGATGCGATCGTGTAACGTAGATTCAACAACATACAATGCAAATTGCTGCCCCCATGAAAAAGACGATCATTAAAACTTGATAAACAACTTACATTAATATTAGTAAGATTACAGCTCATTAATTACGCGCGCAAAATGGCAAAAAAATTGACAAACAGACGCAAATAACAACATTTCTTATGCATATTGATTTAACTAATAATAAATCAATAAATGAATTAATTTTCATCTTATCGTGAAAAGCTTTATTGCTTATTTTTTTAATATGTCTACATTTAAATCAATCAAAAGTCGTGAATTGATGCTTAATGTTACTTATAAAAGACAATTAGCTATAAAGCCTAATACGATAAGCAAACAATTATTTTAGAAATTATCTATGCAATAATAATAACAACATTTATTTTGAATTTCATTAAATTATACTGAGCTGCAATAAAAATGCTCTCTCTACTTCAGTGGTTTTCAAACTGTGCTCCGCGAAAACTTAGGACTCTAAGAAACAAACCAAGGAGTTCTAGTCAAAATAATAATAAAATAACTGATTATGAACTTAAATAAGCGATAAATTAAATATAGAATATGAAATGTAACTACAGATAAAGCAGCTAAATATTGTCATTTTTAGTACAATAGAAAAAATAAGTCTGAAGTCTTTGTCACCAAAGGTTGCTTTACACTTTTTTCTATGCATGAATCGGGATTTCCTTAAGGCTGTACCTGGCGTTTCTTCCCTCCCCTTCCCCCCTTAAGGTTAAGCTTATGGGAAAACGTGGCGTTTGACTTTTTCGGATTTTGATCTTATTATTGAAGATATTAACTACATTCAAAAAACAAAATATAGTAAAATATCCCACGCAACTTGCGATGTAAAATAAGTCGATATTAATTGGCATTTTTTATATCGCAATTATGGTATTTAAAAAAAGATTTCTTAAAAAAGGGCTTTTGAGCGAGTTGTGTGGGTTATTTAACTATATTTTTCTTTTTGAATGAAGTCAATATTTTAAATAATAAGGTGAAAATCCGAAAAAATCTAACGCCACGTTTTCCCATAAGCGTTACATGTAGTAGTACACGAAATTGGCAGGTGCATATGTACACTTTTGCACAAAAATAACGAGCCGGCAGGTAGAAAACCTTTTGGCACTCACATTTAATGTTCATCAATATCTTCGCAGGTTTTCTATCCGTCTGCTCGTTATTTTTGTGAAAAAGTGAACATACAGCCTTAAAACGCCTTATAACAGTGGTTTCCAAACTGTGAGGTGTGCATCTCTAGGAAGCCACAAGATTTCTGTAAGGGGTCAAGAAAAAATATAATAAATTATATTGTTTTTGAAATGCCATAGAAATCACCAAAGTTGGAACAAAATTCGAATTTTTTTGCTTCATTTCAATCAACAAACACAAAAGCTTTGTTCGATTTGAGTCGATTTTTATGGCACTTTAAGAAGCTGTATACATTGAAAGATACATAATATTTATAAAATTACGTTATTACATGTATTCGAGGGGGGGGGCAACGATTATTTTGTAAGAAAAAAGGGGCCATAAATGAAAAAATTGGATTGGAAATCACTGCATTATAACATGGATACCACTGCTCTATTTTTAAGTGCTGAAGCTAAATCCACTTTCCACTTTATGCAATCACGTATTGATTTTGTGATATAATTATTTTTATCGCTCAAGTTTGATTTGTTTGATTTTTGCATTTGCACTATTTTATCTGATTTATTCGCATGTAAAACTATAGTCTCAAATGATAGTTTATTAAACATTGATTAGTAACATGCCTCTTAACATTTTAACAGGCAGGTTTTTATTTAAACTTTTAAAAACACACAAGCCTAGCCTAGGTGGAATTACGTATAGACGGTTGAGGGGGCCGACACGGGCCCCTAATGTAAGTATACACAAAATGAATAGAAATTAGATCATTTATGCAGAGGCGGATTTACCACCATGCGGTAGACGCGTTTGTTTCGGGCTCCACAATTCAAAATGCTGCAAATCACTCAAATACTCAAATTAACAACTATATACCATAGTTGACTTAAATATATCCGCCAAAAAGTAGCTTATAAAATCAGTTTCCTTTGAAATGTTTACACATTTTTGGTTTTCTAAATTTTGTAACATACGTATAAGCGCCCCTAAACTTCAGGCCTTTTATCGATTTTAATGATCAAATTTTTAAATTTCAAAACCTTTTCTGTTATATATTGGTGTTTATTATGGATAAATTTTGAGCTTAATTAAAGTTTTATACAAAAAAATCCATAGGATAAAAATATGTACAATACATATTATTTGTCAATATATTATATTTCGATTCGGATGTATCAGATAATAAAATATAATAAAAAGTAGGTAAAAAGTTAAAGTAATTTGAAATATACTACAAAGTTTAATAAGAATAAGTCTATTACATACATAAAAACTATGCGATAGATATTTTTTATCCATATACCTACTACGATTTAAGATCAACAAAACTAGATATTATCAATTTCCCACGTAATAAGAGGGAGGTTAAAAAGCTTTTTTCCTGTAAGTAAACCAATGTAGTCTTAATTTCAGAAAATGATCTATTAGTGAGCATTGGGTTTGGGTAATGTCAATTTATACATTTTGGGCATGACTCGCTTGCCGAGCAATCCATTTATTCGCGTCAAACTTCGAAGAGAAACACAATTTATGTTTGTGTACTCGTATGTGCAATTCTGCCAAACTTGCAACTAAATGATCTTCACTCCTATAGAAACTTAGCCATAGTCACCATTCAATTAACTTAAGAAGTAAATAGTTTTCCCTAAATGATTCAACGCTACTTCCAGTTGTTGTCTAAAACTATTTATATTGTTCAAAATTCCGACCGATTTAAATTAAATAAAGTACTCATCCGATTTGGGTGAGAGAATAAATGTTTTTACTACTTTTATAGTCAGGATAAAATTTAAAGTATTTATACAAATGCAAATACAAGCAAACTGTTAACCCAATTTCTAAACTAACTCAAAAGTGGGGATTGGCGTATAATATAACTTGTATATTGCAGGGTAAAGTATCAGTGGTGAATTGTACTATTACGTTTAAATTCTTAAGCATTTTAAGAACGCTTTTTTTAACTCGGACCAAATGTATGAGCCGAATTTACAAAGGTACAATATAAAAATTCTCAATTTCACTAATTTATAGATATTATTGGCAATATTTAGTTCGTCTATATATACACTTAGTGGTTGATTTTGCGTGGCGCTTTGAGTTCCAAAACATGGTTAATTTATAAAATAATATACTAGTCTAATATTTTTAATTTATTTGAAGGTATTTATAACTACATACCTCTGTAATTTAATATTCATGGTGTAAATACAGAAACAAGAACTAAGCATATCTGTCTCATTTAGTTTATCTCAGTGATTCACTTTTTTTCAAACAACACATTTTTATAATCAGTTTTAAACTATTGCAACAAATAAAATCTTATACAAAGAATGAAAATTTGCACGTTTATGTAATATACCTAATTACTACCCATGTATTTAATTGTTTATAACTATGTATAGACACTACAAAGCAAATCAATACAATTTAATGTTTATCAAAGTTTTTTGTTTGATAAATTTTATTAATTTCACACTATACACTAAAATAATGTTTATTGTGCACTAATCAAGTACTTAATTTAGTTTATTTATTACCAAAAAATTGGTGACCATTTAAAATACAGCAAATATCAATTTTATTTCTATTCATCCTTTTCCATTCACAGCTTTTATCGTTCAACTTGATACGATTTTTATAAATTGGAAAGTACTGAAGAATTTTGTGTGGCAAAACTTATTTTTGATAGTTGAGTTTATTTAATAAACATTAAAATTTATATTATATTTATACCGATATTTTTCATATAGATATAAAATATTAAAGTTTTAAAACTTTAGAACTTATCGGGTCCCTTTAATGTTAAATCCACCGCTTTGTATTTTGACTACTATCACTCGTCTTGTTAATTCCATCTTTCGCATTATTGAATTTCGTTGGAGATTTGATACAATAAGAAGATTCATGTATGTTACCTTTCTATACCTACGTATATTCGTTGAATTTTCGAGTAAAAATTACATTTTATTATTGTACTATTACATGTTTCACATAGTTTAATCATGTGATTATTTGGCATATATTTTTAGAAAAATGTGTCATTTGTGTAATATTAAAATGCTGAAATAATTACGCCTGTTTAGGTAAATATGTCTATATATATTTTATGAGATGCACACTGATTTTATACTTCTTAAAATGCGTAATGATTCTATTCATGCAACTAATTAAAACAAATATGTTTCTCGTTGAAAGACGGCAATCAGCACATTAGATAAATGAGATTGGATTTTCATCGATTAAATACTAGTTATGTAACGTAAGTGAATATTGAAAGGCGTTTTATAATCATTATTACATTTTATCACATAATTTAACTATGCCATTTAATATTTAGTATGTTTTTTGAAAAAAAGTGTCATTGGTATAATATGAAAGAGCTGAAACAGTTACGTCTGCTTAAAGATATATTCATATGTGTATTTGATTATTTGCAAATTGATTTTTTATATTACTGAAAATATTGTCTTAAAATGTGTAATGATTCTATTCATGCAACTAATTAAAACAAATATGTTTCTCTTTGAAAGATTGCGATCAGCACATTAGAAGAATGAAATGTATTTTCATCGACTAAATATTATTCATATATCATAAGTGAATATAGAAAGTAATTTTTAATAATCATTGTCACATTTTTTCACATAATTTAATTATACCGTTTAATATTTAGTATGTTATTCGAAAAAAAAATGTCATTGGTGCAATATGAAAGAGCTGTAACAGTGACGTCTGCTTAGGGATATATTCCTATGTGAATTTGATTATGATTATGATGATTATTTTACATCACTGAAAATATTGTTTAAAATATGTAATAATTCTATTCATGCAACTACTTAAAACAAATATGTTTCTCGTTGAAAGACTGCAATCCGCACACTAGATGAATGAGATTGTATTTTCATCGACTAAATATTATTCATACAACGTGAGTGAATATTGAAAGGCGTTTTATAATCACTATCACATTTTATCACATAATTTAACTATACCGTTAAATATTTAATATGTTGTTCGAAAAAAGTGACATTTGAGTAATATAAAAGAGCTAAAACACTTACGTCTGCTTAGGTATACATTTATCTCTATATGTATTTGATTTTTTACACTACTGAAAATATTGTCTTAAAATGTGTAATGATTTTATTCATGCAATTAATTAAAAGAAATATGTTGCCCTTTGAAAGATTGCGATCAGCACATTAGATGAACGAGAATGTATTTTTATTTACTAAATATTATTAATGTAACGTAAGTGAATATTGAAAGAACGCATTCGTGTAAAGTAGAAAATTCATCAAGCAGAAAATGAAAGAGCACCACCTTTATGGTCGTTTTATTTTCGGTGATTTGCAATCGAGTCGAGTCGCGCATACATAGGTACAGACACTTACATGCAACTACACACATATATAAAATTCATTAATAATTCAAACGTAATTTTAAAGACATGCACATAAGTATCCTCGTAACTCATGTTGGTAATAAATTAAAGCGTTCGGTTTCGACTTAGTTGGAAATTACCATATATACTTGAAATGTCCACAAACATTTACTCTTTTCTTCATCATCTTGCTGATGAGAAACATGTAGAAAGTGCGCGCTAACTGAAATTCTATTTACTTTGGAATTGCATTTCTACATCTTGCATGGAAATGTTTGATTACCTTTACTTGAAAAATAACACAGTTGACAGTTACATATTATACTCAATTTATTTATGCATGAGAATAATAGGGAATATGTATATATTGTTTAACAAGCATTTTCAATTTTGTTTCTTCTCAAAATCACTTTGCCACTAGTCCTTATTAACCATTTGTCAAATTGCGAACGTTCTTCTTGACATTTGATAAAAAAATCATTTGAACAGCATATGTATTTAGGAAGAAATTACGCGAGCGACGACTCCAAACGATAAATTGATAAAAATGTTTTTATTGCGTTTGTTGTGGCTAAATATTATTGAATATATTTGTTTAAGATGACTAAATTGAAACCTAATAAGGGCTGCAATCATATATTTATTGTGTAACATAAAAAAACCAAATCATACTTTTTGTTGCGTCAAAGAATTCAAGTTCTATGTCGCTAGTGTTTGTAAAAATCTATGATAAACAAATACTGGTCGGTACCTACTATTTTAATTACTTAGTGGTCAATGTAATTGTTTTTTAAATATGTGATAAATTATAGGTGTAATGATAATGAATGATTTCAGCAACTTACAAATTTAAAAATCCAAAATATTGATTAATTCTAACTAATTGAGCACACAGTAACTAATGATCCTAGCTTCTTCGTAGATTACTAATTACTTTTCAAGTATGTTGCAAATTTATTTAATGATGTTTGATATGTTGCAATTATTTAGTATTTAAATTTTAGAGGACTTCTAGGATTATTTATGTAAAAACCATTACTACTAGAAAAATGTATCAATTTATTGCTAAACTAATTAAGTTGACCGTAAAGCTTGTTTCTAATATTAAATGTTCAAATATTATCAAATCTTTCATTAATTATATTCTTTTATTTTTTTTAATACATACTGTGTTTTGCATCTTTATATTGGAAATCTATATCCTTACCGTTTTCATAATTTCTTAGGGTTTGTCATTGTCTAAAAATTGGGGATTATTTGAAATTAGCTACTAGTAAGTTAACTCATATCTTACTCTATGGTCATATCTATTTGTATGACAGTTAAAAAATTCTAAAAAATTTAATTAATTGTAGAAAATTTGCTGTTGACTCCACTATTGTTCAATATCAATTTATTAAAAAGGTAAAATTTTAATGTACAATCTAATCAAATTGAGACGATCGAATCTTTTTACTCCAATTTTGTCTTTAATATTAAAATATATTATATCTAGTCGAGTATTAATTCTATTCATAATTTATTTATGCCAATATAATTCTAACATTTCGTTGTATGCAAATTACTTTTTTTGTTGTTATTTATTTATAATTTTGTCACTAGTAGTTCTGAAGATGCCCGAATATATTAACAAACTAAAAAAATATGTATTTGCATAAAAAACACAGGTTGGCAATGCTTTCTTCTTAAATGTTCGTGACATTTCCACCAAAAAAAAACAAGATTGGCAATGCTGTATACAATTATTTATATTAACCTATGTCAAATGACGCTAATTCCCTATTAAAATTTTAACTCTTCGATATTGTATCTTTAACTTTAATGGAGAATTAAATTTTAATGAAGCATAATTATGAAATCAGCCCTTAGAGTTATAATATATTGCAGTATAGTGTGTAGATAAAAAATGTTATAATTTAAATGATAGATGGAAGATATATGTGCAGTATTTTTAAAAACATAGGAAAAGTGAGTAAATTTAAATGTAGTTTAATTCATATCAAACATTGTATTATAGTAAGCGTATAGTAAGATATGAAAAGTATTTTCGCAAATAATAGAAATCCATTTGATAAAACAACAGTCACGCTGCAGTGTATAATAAAATTCATGCATTGAATGTGTACTTGAGGATCATGTCACAACGGCAGACATGGTAAATCCCTTAGAACTAAATCGCACTATGTAAAGTTATGTAGTTCGTGACAATGCTTTTATTATCAACGATATTGGAATTCTGTTATAGCCCTTAAGTGATTTTAAACACATTCGCCTAGCTAGAGAGACGAGAGCGGAGGATAAGTGTTGTGCGAACAACAAAAATCCATGTCCGCTTAATACACGTAGTGCATACGCTGTTTGGTGTTTAATTAAAGGCATTAATGAGACTTTCTCGACGGATAATGCATAAATGGAATTTGTCGATGGCGCAAATATAATACGGTCAGTTCGCACAGATTTCTGCTTATGACACATCGCAATAATAAGTCGTGAATGGCGGGCGAAATTAAACAATTAATACGAAATGTAGTTGGCTGAAAGTTTTAAGGTCTATTTGGTATTATAGTACACTAGATAAAGAGGGGATTAGTAATTAAACGTTGAAGTAAAATGTTGAAAGAGAGTGCAGTGTGCGCTGGGCTATTCTCTTTTGCATATATGTCACCCCTTTTTCTATAGGGCTGGGATTCTGAGGGTAAAAGTTCTCTCTACAGCTGCCGACACAATTAACACGCGCCGCGGCTCTTGCTTTTACATGTATTCCACTTCTTTTCGAATATATGAGCTTGCGGCCTATTTGATAAAACCTTTATAGCGTCGGCACTTTTTTATGCAACGCTGCCGCCTTTCAATTGCAAAAAATAGCTTTAAAATTATTATTACTATTTTAATTCCGGCTATTTTACATTCATTCTCATTTCGTTTCATTTACCTTTCTACAACATTCTCAATCATATTTATTCTTCCATTCGTAATCTGAATCTGATATACTGTAGTTATATTTTTTTACATATAATATATATTCATTATACGCTCTCAAATTTTTTGCGACTCATTTACTATAAAATACACGATGCTTTTTCGGCACAATCAATTCGATCATTTGTATTATGCTTTATCGGTCATTTGTAAAAAATATATAATTTTGGAACAAATTAACATTTCAAAAACAAATATACATAATAAAGAACAATCTAATAATAAGTTGTTTACAAATATGTAAAAAACACTTTAAATAATGTCGCAATTCTGCCACCAAAAAGTTCTTTGATTATTTTCAAATTCTATGTAAGCAGCTAAGCCATATGAATTTTTGCATGCTCAAAATGGAAAAAATATTGAAAGCAATTCTGGAAATTCAAATTTTATTCAAAATGTAAATGTAAAATTCACTAATTTCAACACATGCTTTTTCATTGTCTCCACTTAATTTCGAAACGTTTTTCGGGGCTGAAAATAAGAAAAATATTGGAAATAATTCTAGATATAAAAATGGAAAATTCTCCGCGCTGCCAATAATGACCTTTCGGTGTTTTGAAAGCATTTCCAATAAATAAGCATAATATAAAAGAATCAAGAAGAGCCCGAAAAAACGATTTTTGTTGAATACAGTACAAATAGGTATGCAATAAGAAATATTTTCTATTTTCATATACATGCTTTGGCCTATTGGAAACTTTAATATATCGAAATTATCAGAAAACAAAATGATGATCGTCTGTATGCAAAAATTTAAAGATTGGCAGGAATACTCAATCCGAACAAGTCTCACAAAAAATATTTTGGAAGCCTGTGTAATAAATTATTCTTACGTTACTCATATCAATTAATTTTACGCAAATTTAATTTAATTTTAATTTAATAAATTTCTAGCAAAAATTAATGCTTGCTTAGAGATTAAAGAATTGGAAATTGTTTGACATTTATTATTGTTTGTAAGTAAAAATAAGTAATCCTATAAGTCTCATAATTTCCAATGCACAAGCATATAAAATTATAAAAAAGAACCCGCAAAATCATGAAAGAAAACGCGATTTTAGTTGAATACAGTCCAAATAGGTGTACAATAAAAATTATATTCTATTTTCTATTTATATACTAATGACAACTTTATCATATTGAAATTATCAGCAAAAAAAACAATGATCGTTTTTTGATTAAGTCTACCCAAAAACATCCAGACTGGCTGGAATACTTAATCAAAACAACTCCCGCAAAAAATATTTTGCAAGTCTGTGTTATAATTCAATTTTAATGAAATACATTTCTAATAAAAATTAGTGGCTGCTTAGAAATTAAAGAATTGGAAATTGTTTGACATTGATTATTGATTGTAAATAAAATAAGTAATACTATAAGTCCTATAATTTCCAATATACAAAGTATCAAGAAGAGCCAGAAAAATTATAAAAGAAAAAGCCATTTTAATTGCATACAATCCAAATAGGTGTACAATAAAAATTATTTTCTATTTACATACTCTTTGACCTATTGACAACTTTAACATATTGAAATTATCAGCAAACAAAATTACAAGTATGATCGTTTTCTGATTGCGGCTGCTAAAAAAATAAAGATTAGCTGGAATATTTAATCAAAACAACTCTCGCAAAAAATATTTTTAAGTCTGTGATATAAATTATTCTTAGTTTACTCATATAATTTAATATTTTACGTAATTTTGCTGTACGAGTATTTTAAATTAATTAATTTAATAAACTTTAATTTAATTCAAATTCAATTAAATACATTGCTATCAAAAATTAATGGCTGACTAGAAATTAAAGAATTGGAAATTGTTTAACATTGATTATTGATTTTAAGTAAACGCTCATCATTTAGTCTCGACGCGAAGTTAGTTTCTCATTTGTAGAAAATTTATTTGCATTAAATGATTCAAACAGTAATCTTATTTTTCAAATTAAAGCCAATGAAAGCCTTAAACAGTGATTTGTTTTCTTGTGGGTTCCACTATTTAGCTCAAGCATAAATTAAAATTATAATGTCATTTGTCACGTTAAAGGAAGTGATCAAGAAATTAATTTAATTTAATTTTAATACACTTTTAACACGAACCCTAAAAATCATTCGTCTAGCGTTGCATCGTTCAACAACTCCTAATCGATTTTTAATGCACTCTCGAAATATGACAAATCGTTTATCAAATTCTATGAAATTATAATAAACGTAATTATGAATAAAATATTTATTTGCGTTAACTTGGTAGTGATAACCCCTCCGTCTTTCTCGTTCCTTCCTCCTTATTATTTCCAATCTTTTTTCAACACAAACATAAATTTTAATTGATTTAAAACTTGTACAAATTGTGATAAGTGAAGTAAGTTTAAGTTAAACCATTTTCCCTTCGATTTGATTTATTACACATTTTATTACAATACATTGTGAACGAAACTGTGTTTGCATTTATTCGAGAAGGAATTTAAAATCATTCACAATCAATTGATAGAGGGATTTATCTAATGTAAATAAATATGGTACAAATACGACAGTTTAACAAACATGCTTTGTTTGCTTACATATGTAACATGTATTATATTTGATTTCATTTGTTATCTTTTAAGAAAACGCGCCATATTCTATTATTAGATTACATAAAATTCATTCAATATATTCCTACATAATCTCATCGAAAAATTTTCCTGTATAATTAAATCTGAAACGAATATCGGATTTCAAATACAGGCTTATTTTTAGCTATTTTCTATTCGTAGAAATGGTATAAAACATGAATAAACAATGATTTTACAATTACAGTCAAGTCCGGTTATAACGAGCAACACGGTGCCAAAAACTTTATTTGTAGTAAGCGAGTTCTCGCTATATGTATGCGGTTTTTAATAGTGGGTTAATTCATTCCAAAATCACTTTTGTTAACTAAAACGTCCGTTAACCGAATTTGTTAATAAAAACATCCTCTAATGGGTCCCTGACAACAAAATAAGCATAAATACATATTACATGCAGACCGATAACTTAATTAACTAAGGCGTTCGTTAACCGAGGCATCACTGCATAAAGACGAGCATATTCTTTATATTGAAAATTACTTGTCAAATTCAAGCTTTTGTTATAAGAAGTACAGGTTATAACCGGACCCGTCTGTATGTATTTGGTCTAGAAATCTGAACTTCTTCTGTTATATACGTATAATACCTACTACTATGTCCAAAAAGTAAGACCAATTTTTAATTTCAATAGCGCAAGGAAATCGCACATCATTAAAAAATGTTTCTTTGTAGCATTATAATAAATTTCTGTACCAATTTTTAAGTCAAACCATTTATTAGTTTTTGCTTTTCGTCGAATGTTAAACGGCAATAAATGTGCATGCGGCGATTATGCTTCATCTCTGCGATCGTTCCATATCACTCATTCTACAGTGGCCATTTAACATTCTAGGATAGTCATAAGTGATACGGTACTAAATAAGACGAATTTCGTAGTTGCAGATCTAGATGCACAGGATTTTTGGTGATAAACACACTAAAAATAAGTATATTGTGAGAGGTGCATTGTCAACCTTATGGCATTAGTCAATAATTTCCAGGTTTTAGACCCAAAATATATTCCAAAATGATATTGGCAAAGTCTTTCGACATACCAACAAGTCCCGACCAGACATGTTTAGAAAGCCAAGCACAATTTCTTTGGTTTTCTTTACGTCGCGTCGGCAAGGGTTGATGCTCGTTCGAAGCGTTCTTCGTTTTCAAACCCTTTTCGACTGTCTTTTAACTGATTCCACCACTTGTACGTATTGTTTTCTGACGAAACATGGTCCCAGAAATATTTTTAGCAAGATTCCGAACATTTCTACATCCAAAATTTCATTCCCCAAACAAAATTTCATGCAACTTTTTTGCTCAATATTGTAATAATCGCCGCATACACTTTTAGCATCGTATAACATTAGCCGGAAAGCAAAAACTAATGAATGTTTTGAGGTGAAAATTGTTGCAGATGTTTATTACAATGCTTACACGTTACAAAAAAATATAATTGATGTTTACCTGGGCTAATTAAATTGAAAATTGATCTTACTTTTCGGGCACAGTAGTATGATTGGAAGATTTCCGTATTAACATTCAAATAAACATTGTCACAAAAACCATATCAAGACCATAGAAAGACATATGCAGTGGATTGAAAATAGAGAAAACCGAAACCACGGCAGCAACACAAATAAACTACCAAAAAGTAGAATTTTTACAAATAAAATATGTAAACTACAAAAAAATGACTTAATCTAGAAAAATATTTGCTTGTTTTATATATTTTGGACTCTATATACAATCTATAAAAATTATACTATATCATTTTTCTAAATATGTTAGTAAAAACTTCCCACTTAATAAAAGAGTCAAAAAAAATCTGTATTTTATTTTTTATGCTTGTGAAAAATGTGGGAGTTCTTTGTGTATTTTATACAGGAAGAGTAAATTACACATATTATTATGTAAATAATTGTAATATAAATTACATTTTTTTAAATCATAGTTAAAAAAATCATATTTTGTGAAATGTTTTAGGTAAGTGATTATTTAGAGAAATGCAAGCATTAAATGAAATTAAATGTAGTTTCATATTTTATATTTCATAGGCATTTAATTTAAAAATTGCGATTTTAATGGAAACTGACGCCATAAAAATAAAAAGTGAGTGTTTATTAACATTCACAACAAAAAATATTGTTCATTTTAAATAATTTAAAGCACCGCATAATAAATATTCATGATTTCGTTGAGGATTAAAAAATAAATATTCGTTTTTATAATAGTAAGCACTTTTAATAAGTTTGCATATATGTATCGCGTATTTGAAATGACTAAATGCGGCGCTCGTATGTTGCACATGTCGCTTCGCGATTATTTCTATTGATTTATTCTCCACATTTTAAGTCTTATATAAATCACATGTAGGTATATACAAAATTTATTATAAATTGTGTTTTGAAAAAATTTATTACTTATTTGAATATGAATAATATAATCATGGCTAATTGCATAATAAAATTTTATATGTTGTTACTATATGTTTACGAGTTATTGAATGCATTTCTTAACCAATTAAAGTGTAAATGATTAAAAATGTACATAATAGAATATATTCCATTACATAATAGTATGTATTGCAAAATATTAAAACACACACATTATAATTTCAATGAATTTACTTGTTACTAAGGTTTTTTTTATTCAACAAAGATGTTATAGTTTTAAATATAAATAACACCAAACAGCAACAATTAATTTTGAACCACACTTCTTGTCCAACTATAAAGTTTTGATATATTTCGTAGTAAAGTCTAATCTACTGGCAGTTAAAATATTGTAATTTGTACGCTAGGTGGACAGAAATGGCACGACAAACATAAAAACCATTAATTTTACATCTAAATGTTAAGGAGTGTTTTATTTAAAGTGATAATAATAAACAAAGTATTAATCTAAAATAAAATATGAAGTTTATATATGTATACCTACATTTTCGTTGGAGTCATAAAGCATTTTATTGTAATATCTACGTAATAATAGTTTGCAATGGAAATCATTTTGGGCACTGGTGAACTCAAATTTTTAGAAAACTAATCCAATGACTATTTTTTGCATCATGATTTATTATTAAAACAAATCTTTTAAGAATAAAAAAAGTTGTAATTTTATATAGGGAATACTATTTCTTAATTGCCTATAATATTTTGTAAATTAAAATTTCTATTTGTCTTTTTGTAAAAGAAGTATTGGGTTGGCAACTAAGTAATTGCCGATTTCAGTTATAGATGCTTTTCACTCCCATTTTTAGGATATCCTTCTTCTTTTTCTTCTTCTTCTTCTTCTTCTTCTTCTTATATATGTTAACTTCCATCCTAACTTAGTTTAAGACATTCATTGTGTAGATATTTTCACCAAGTGTTTTTTTTTTCTCAACATTAGTATTGAGTGCAAAAAGGAACATTTTTGCCATATTTTGCTTTATGATTTCTGTAAAGGAAAGAACGCAGTGCAAGTCGCTAAAAAGTTACGTAACGTGTACGGTAATGAAGCCCTTAAAAAAAGTATTGCCGAAATTGGTTTGAAAAATTCCGTTTTGGGGATTTTTCTCTTAAAGATGACCAACGTTAAGGTCGACCAGTTGAGCTTAATGAGGATGAAAACAAAACCATCATCAGAAAGTTGACAAAAGGTTATCGAACAAAATGGAAAATACTTAATTGATTAAAGTTTTTTCCATTTAAAATGAAAAACTCTCTTAGGTCATTGAACAAATCGGCAATTACCTAGTTGCCAACACGATACTTTTATCAGATTAATAAATTCAGGGTCAGTGGATGAAAAGAAATGTGTATAACATCTATATATTTATATACCTACGAACATTATGAAATAATTGCAAATTTCGTGGGTTTTTCTTCAATAATTTAAGATTAAGATAAATTGTAATATTGCATAGGTACTGCATAATTACCTAGAATAATTTGTAGAGTAATGTTAAAATTTCTATTTGTTATTACTTTAAAAAAATTACTCTAGTTAAATTTTAAAAAAAAGGGTCAGTAAGTCAGTCATTACCAATATATTTATACACCTACGAACATTATTAAATAATTGCAAATTTCATGGAATTTATTTTTGAATCAGATTTTTTGAGGTTAACTTACTTTGTAATATTATATAGGGAATAGTATTTCTTAATTGCCTATAATAATTTGTATAATAATGTTATAATTTCTATTTGTTATTGCATTTGTTGGATTAATCAATTCAGGGTCTGCAAAGAAATGTATATAACATATTACCTACATATTTATATACCTACGCACATTATGAAATAATTGCAAATTTCGTGGATTATTTTTGAATAAAACAATTCAAGATTAAGATAAATTGCATAGATATTACATAAAATAATTTGTGTAGTAATGTTAAAATTTCTATTTGTTATTACCTTAAAAGAATTACTCTTGTTAGATTAATAAATTCAGGGTCAGTGGATGAAAAGAAATCCTTAAGCTTTATATAACATTTTATATTTATATACCTACCTACTAGGAACATTATGATATAATTGCAAATTTCGTGGAATTATTATAACATACCATGAAATATACCTATATTTCGACATATGAAGGTCGTAAAGTAATCAAAATTTGCGGTTGATGTTGTTTGTGCGTCGTCTTTTCTGCTTGGCGTACCACAAGCGCAAGATAGTTGTGCTGATTTACAATTCCATTAAAACATTATCTGCGAATTGTGTAATTAATAACGAATTGGTTATTATAATGGTGTATTGATGGGTGAATGAGGAGTGAATGAGTGAACAAGGAGTGAGTGAGTGATCCTATTTATTGATTATTAGCTTTAGAGTTTTGACGAGGCAGTCACATGCAAATGATACCCCGTGCAGTTATGACGCTCATCATCAATCATCCGGACTCTAATTACAACCTGTCGTAGCGTTCATCAGAGACATGCAATTAAACTCAGTGGTTTATAGCTATATACTCCCTGGCGCTGCCGGTGGTAGAGAAAAATGTTTGCGCTGAGGAAAAAGTTATAGTCGATGACGGTTTTAGATTTAGCCATTACATACTTTACTTGGAAATTGATTGTGAAAATAATTTAACGTTCAGTAAAATGTAAATGGAATCAAGTACATGATGCAAAAGCTGCACTATGAAATACAACAACAAGAAAACAAAACGAGACGGAGAAAAAAATATAAAAATATACGATGGTATATGCAACGTGTGTATGTGTACGAATGCAAGTAGAAGAGAGTGCATGCATATATGTAGGTACGTAAGTAACATACAAGTATACTCTTACAACCATTTGCAGACGTGTGGTGTGTTATTCAGATTACTTTTACGAAAAGCTATAAATATATGAGAGTATTGCACATTTTTATAGCATAAAAAATTGTTTATTGTTGTAACTAGACCTCTTTTCTTACTTTGGTCACGTAAAATGTATGGACGAACATTAGCCAAAGGTGTTTCAAATGTTATTGTTGGGAAAGCGATCAGAAATTGTTATGTACTTGAACCTTTTGCATGCATGTATAAAACGCGTTTTATTATTATTACGTGGAATAACACACTAATAAAATTAAGATTTATGAATGATGTAAATTCATATTTTAATTACAAGTGACGCGCTACTTCACCTTACTACTAAAAATTGAATTAAAGCACTTGCTGTTGTAATACAATAGGTGATAATTAAATGCGAATTGTAAATCTTAATTCACATAAATTCTACCCGCTTTTTATGTTTGTGCTGTTTACGAAAAATTCTATTAACGCATTTACTTAGATATTATGTTTGATTTGAAAAGTGAAGGCGCGTTAATAGATTTGCTCTTTAGCTATACGTATAGAAAACTAGTAGCACATTTATGATTATTATGAATGTAATTAATTGATTATAGAAATATTATATATGGACATAAATTATCTCATTAGTAGAGATTAATATGATTTGTAAAATGCCATTCAATCAACTATTTTCCCTCCAATAGGAATTATAAAATTATTTACTATTTGGTTTTACATTAGACATATCGTAAATTATAGTAAATAGTACAAGATTACTTTTGGTTATACGTGGGCGGTTTGATAAGTGCGTGCAATTTTTAAAACGGTATAACTTTTGCACTTATCGAATTTATTTTTCATTAGATACATCTTTTGGAGGAACAGTAAACCATCTAGAACCACATGTATATGATTTTTATTGATGATCAAGATTCACTAAAATATTTCAATAGTTAATATTTAGTTTTGTTCGCCGATTTGGCCTTTAAAAATGGTGTTTTATTAACACTCCAAATCAGTGTTCATCCATATTAACAAAAAATGACACGTTTTTCCTGATTCAATTGAATAGTAAACAAAAACTAATAAACAAATAAGCATGAATATTTGTGTGCGTTTCTCCAAAAGATGTATCTAATGAAAAATAAATTCGATAAGTGCAAAAGCTATACCGTTTTAAAAATTGCACGGACTTATCAAACCACCCACAGATTTAAACAAAACAGAAATAATTTGTTGGCACATAACAAAATATCATATTTTATTTTTTATTTCGCTAAAGAAATTCAATGTTTCTTTTTTGTTACACATGCGACCCAGCCAAACTTTATAAATTTACTTCACATAAATTGTAACGATTTGTAAATAATAAGTCACTTTTTATGTTATGCGAACTTGGAAATATGTATAACAACAACAACATTGTCCGCGTATTTGCCAATTATATATTTATTTATTATACATATTCCCTTAATTTGCCAACTTAACACAGCCACTATCAAATAAACGCTTTAAATTGAACAGAAAACTAGTGCATTTAGTTTGCAGTAGCACGCAGAGTTTATGTAGTTTAGAGTTTGATAATGTTGCACATAAACAGTTAGACAAAAATAATGTGACTTTACTTTTCCGACAAAATTATTATAAGCATTCTCTAAAATGAAAATAAACGCAAAGTTTAACTAAATTTTATTTAAAAATGCAATAAACATCTAACTTAAATTTGATTATAAAGCCAAGAAAAACATTTAATCTAAATTATTGAATTTTTCAAAATGTTGTAGTATATTTATGGATGTAGCATTAAGTAAAATACTTTACCCCAAAAATAGTTTAATGATATAGTTAAGTTAGCTTTCCATCAAAAACAGTTAAATTATGGTCTTTTTAAATAATTTTGCATAGAAATTCAGAAGGCACTTCCTAAAATATGTTAAAATTTCTTAAATATATATAAAGATTAGAAAAATTGTCCTTCAATATTTTGACAATGTTCATAATTTTAATTTATAATATTTACACAAGGACAAAACAATAAAAGAATGAAAATGCGATGACTATATAGAAAAATCTCGACATATGACCTTAAATCGTTCCAAATGTTTGAACGTATATCGAATTAAAATATATCAAAAACACGGCACGGCATTTTTTAATTAGCACTATTTGTTTGTATAATTGAATCATTTGAGTAAGGTGGTATATGGAACTAAAGATATATATCGATGTAAATTTTTCTTGTCAAAACAGTTCGTATATCAAATTGGGCGTATAACGAATGAACGTATATCGAGGGTCCACTGTACTTTCAAAAATGTTAAATTTTATATCTTTTTCCTTCACGAAAGTATGAAAATCAAGAAGTGTTGGTCTACTTCTCTACGCAATTGGAGACAAATTTTAACAAGCATCGTTTACCTGTTAGGATTTTCTATACGCAATTCACGTATCGGCAATTTTTAGACTGACTACAAAGCTATAAAGAATTCTCTAATCTGAAAACAATGCTGAGATTGACAAAATTTTGATAGTATCGTTAATCAAATGGTAGGTATGTATATATGGCTATAGAAGCCTTTAAACTTTTTAATGCCTCAGTCCCTCTTAAAGTCAAAATCCGCCAATGTCTGTATTAATTAAAAATATGTTCAATATGTTTGCATTTAAATTATTGATAAGTCTTACTTAAAACATATTACTGTAATAAAATTGTAATAAAATCATTATAAAATGATTTATCATGATTGTCATAAACAGCGGCGATCAATCTCGTTAAAAGTTCATTATAATCGGGCTATTACTTATTTTACGCATTTAATTTCATTTAATTATAAATAAACTTTAATTATAGCGTAGTTGAATCACTTAAATAGAACAAATAATATAATCATTTGTTGAATGATGCAAAGTTATAATTTATATATAATTATCACCATCATTTAATAAAATTAAATGCCAATTATAAATCATTAACATACTTTACACAAATTAATTGAAATTCAAATGCATCTATTTATTGCTGACGGGTGTGCTTTACCAAATGATAATTATTATTTTCTTGCAATCTAATAATAAAAATTATCTGTTAAGAAATATAAAAAAATGATTCTTTGTTTAACTAAGCAATTAACCGCATACTGTAATTAAAGTTACGTACTTTGAATAATTACGCTACCTTATTAATCAATTTCAATGCGTTTCAGCTCCGGTTAATTATTCCATTTAGTATTTTTCATATAACCAACCCACGATAAATTATTATAAATAATATTTGTTGTTGTTGTTGTGTTGTTGTTGTTGTTATTAGTACAGCAAACTTTTTATGTGTGTGTGTGTGTGTGTTATATAATAAATTGCTAAAATAATTTTACAACATTTTGTTTTGATGAAAATTGTGGCATTTAGGTAATGTTTCGAAAAGTTTTCTCGTTGATCGAATAAATTATATGCAAGTGTCGCAATGGTTGACTATGTGTATAATGTAAAATTTTTGTTGAAATCGAAAATGTACATACATACACAATAGTTTTGTTCATGCAGCTGCTTCAAAAAGCATGTTTTGAAAAGCACAGCTCTATTTGCTTTATATGCATTGTGTATAGTTAGTTAATCTTCAATAGGTAAGGTGTGCAAAGAAATTTTCTATAGATATTTTGTTAACAATGCGTTAAATACCGAAAATAATTCGATTTTAAGGCCATTTTAAAAGAAATTTATTTTAACCTGCTGTGATTTAATACCATAAATATTATTTGAAAACCGTTTTCAACAATGGACGATATTTTTTACTCATTGATCGTTTATATTAGATTTTAAAAAATACAAAACGTAAGCTTCTGACTGATTTTTTTAAGCAAATTTTGGACAAAAAACTTCCTTATGAAATAATAATGCATCTTTTAGTGAGTGGGTGGGAAAATTATTTTCGCACATATAAGAAAACCTCAAACAGAGAAATGTATTTTTTATAAATTTAGTCAGACATATGTATTGTGTAATAATATTCTTCGGGACATTTCACTCAAAGGTATACATAGAAAAATACAATTTATGCCAAAAGTGATAAATCATATTCATAACGCCGGACAAAGATTTAAATTTACTTAATGGCCAACATTTTATTACAATTTGCACAAATTTCATATTTTTTATGAAAACGCACGACAATCTAAAAATTGTTCAAGAAATGCTAGATTAGCACATTTTTTATCACAAATTTCTCAATATTTTTACAAAATTTCCTAGAAAATGAATAAATCAGAGCAATTTTGTACAAATTTTGGAATTTTAAGTTTGATTTCTTATCATACACTTTCGTAATATTCCTTAAAACTCTATTAGAAATTGTATTAATTTTATAAATTTGAAATACATACAAGAATCAGTAGAAAAATGTAATAATTTGTTTAATATATGTAAAACTTTGACATTTTTCACAACTGTTACTACAATTTAAAGGAATTAATGTAAATTTTGTACTATAATTACGCGAGTCGGATGTAAAGTTGTCGAGGGCCGCAAATGGCCCATAGACCGGAATGTGCTCACCGCTGATCTGTACTATACTAATTTACACTAAAATGCGATTGTCAAAAAGGCTACTACTTTATATAAATGTAAATTACAATGTTTGTACTTTTAGTGAACCGAAGAAACATAACGTACAGATCCCAACCTATAAAAAAATGTAGAAGCTTTTTGTATTTGTAGAATATTTTGCAAATTGGGTTGCGAAGCTCATATATTCTATGTACATATTCTTTAAATGAAATGCACTATGAATGAATTATTGTATAGATTCGTACCAGTAAACTGGAATAAACATTATTGTAAATAGATGTTTTTTTATGAAATCCATTGTTATAAACTTATTGTATGCATATATGCGTTTGCTTTATAAAAGTACTACTTCTGTTCCAAAACACGTGAGCCATTTGCGTTTTTTGTTAAATTTACATATTAGTACAATTTAGTATAGGGTTACCAACTAAATAATTGCCGATTTGTTCAATGAAATAAGACAGTTTTTTTAATGAAAATAACTTTAATCTATTAAGTACTTTTCATTTTGTTCGATGACCTTTTGTAATTTTTTTGATGATGCTTTTCATTTCATCCTCATTAAGCTCAACTGGCCGACCTTAACGTTGGTCACCTTTAAGAGAAAAATTTCCAGAACGGAATTTTTCAAACCAATTTCGTTATTGCCTTTCTTTAAGGGCTTCACCACCATGCACGTTACGTAACTTTTTGGCGACTTGCACTGCGTTCTTTCCTTTACAAAAGTCATAAAGCAAATTATGGCAAAAATGTTCGTTTTTGCACTCCATATTAATGTTGAGGTAAAAAAACTCTTTGAGAAAATATATACGTAATGAACTTATAAAGCTAGGTTCGGATAACAGCTAACAAATGTATATAATAAAAGATCATAACATTTACGGATATCCTAAAAATGGGGGTGAAAAGCATCTATAACTGAAATCTGCAATTAATTAGTTGTCAACTCGATAATTTTTTAAATTTCTTCTTCACATTCTTAACTTAAATGCAAAATATTTGCATTTTAGTTTGTTAAAAATAAGAATTAAATCTCCCAAGGATAAGAGAAATTCATCTAACACAAAAGGCCTTGATGATTAATCGAAAATTAAGAAAAATTAATTGTTGAATATATTTTAATTTATTTTCAATATTTGTAAGATAGAATTTATTTGATGGATAATAATTTAATGAAAATTGGGTAATAAACTCAGCAGTAATTTATTTTAAATATAAAAACTAAATTAAATAAAATACAGTTTATTACCGCATAAGAAAAATTAAAGAAAATTTAATTACGCATACTCATCTTACATCGCCAATGGTGATTAATTTTTATTTATGTAAAGATTATTATTAATTTTCGTAATGAAATATTATATGTCCGTTTAAATCATTAAATCTATAGACGCGATAATACTAAAAAATCTTGCTGTGTTATGGCTAATTTTACAATTATCAATTGTAATATAATAACAGTACAATGAAACTTTGAACTTTAAAACTTGAATATTTAATTAATTAAATTTAAAAATAATGTATGTAACAAATGATATTTACCGTTTTTTCTTCCGAAGATTCATGGCAATATCTTTCACAAGATTATGACAACACCGACTAATACTTAAAAACAATTTATTGATAAACCGAAATGCGACGTTGTTTAACAGTATAATTGTCGAAAAAAATGTGGAAACGTTCTAAATCCTATCAAAGGTTAGAAAATAATTTTAATATTTCCTTTGTTTATAAATTACACTTCTTTTACTAACAAATTAACTCAATCGGAAATTTCGAATTGTTGATTATTTTAATATATGTACTTTAAAATTTAAATTAGTTAATCATAAATGCATTCTTTATTTTAATGTTATAATGTTACAATCATACGATAGGAAGAAAATTAAACAATGGCGTTGCTTTTAAAATGAACGTTTCCTAGACATTTAATTGCTGTGATATTTATTGGTATGAAAGCGTACCTACATAACACAATAAAGGAATTTGAAGCCATTCATAAATCTATTCAATTGCAAACCCAAATTTGTAAAGGTCAAAACATAAAACCGAATCTTCGTAATTACTTTTTTTAATTATTTAATTTAGGATGGCAATTAAATAATTAGAAATAAAAGTGTATGCAGTGTGGTCTTTCATAAATTATCCGAATATAATTAATTTCTTGGCATTTTATAAAATTCAATACTTAACTGATTTGTATTGTTGAAACATTAATTTGATGATAAACTAAACATTGGTGGCCGTATTCTCATCACTAGCATTTACCGGTAACTTTATCATTTTGCTAACCGTTAACTTTACCATACCGATCATAACCTAAAAACTATTGTAAATAAACGTCATTTAGCTGACAGTATAGTAGTTAGTTACATCTTCCAGCAGTTGGCAGTAGTTGCAGCACTAATTCGAGTAGAATAACCAGAATACCGACATTTTTATAACTACTTTAATAGAAAATCTATTCTATTGACATAAATATTCCCCAATATAATTTAAAATGTCCCTATTTCGTAGTTTCACGTTAGGTAAATGCTAGTTACGATAATACGGGCATGAGTAGATTAGCATTCTCATTATACACGTTGCTGACACCTTTATTATTTCTTGTGCACTAATTTTGGTCTGGAAAGTTGTCTGACATTGAATTTATGCAGTTGCAGAAATTACCAGTACATGTTCGCATCAACCTTGATGCGGATACATAACAAAATTGACATAAATTTTAAAATTATATGTAAGTGCAATCATAATCAACAATATGAAATATGTAATGGTATTAAATTAGAATTTATATAATACTCCCTCCGTCCGGAAATATGGTATACATTTTAGCGATTTTTGTTGTCCGGAAATATGGTATACATTTGCGAAAAAATAAAATAAATCAAAAAATGTACATAACAAGTATATT
>JARJDW010011890.1:0-17026 GCA_030264715.1 Adinopsis sp. GC000173
TTAACCCGTTCGCATTGCATTTGAAAATCTCTTGCTGAATTCATCAAAATGGCATGCAATTGGGCTCTGAGTTGCTCCGATCTCTCCCTCGTATTATCCGCTTCATTGATAATATTTGAAACAAATTGATTCCATAACTCAACCGTTGATTGTCTTAAAAGATATGTACAATTTATTCACTATCTATACTATAATTTATGAAATTATACTTACTCATTTTGGAAAGTAACCGATGCAGCTTTGAATAGATTCGTTGTGGACCGATTGTTCAGCAATGATATTGCTGATTCAATTTCGAACGCTGTCCGCTTATCGCTCCAATCGAATTCTAAACCTTTTCTAGCTGAACGATTATCGACCAATTGATTCGCAACGTCACGCAACGTGCGCTCTAATTGCTCTTTAACGGCCGCAGAAAGCGCCAATTCTCTTGTCAATTCCTCCTCAACGTCGTCTCTCACCAGTTCATCGTCAGGTCGCCCTACGCGCCGCGCCAGACATTCGCCAGCTAAAACGTTCCCTTTAAGTTATATGTAATTGTTGATAATGTTTGAAATAAACCAATTGACGCCGGTAATTGCACCACCATTTTCGCTTTCTTCAACCGCAGATGTTCCGCTTTTAACAAATCATACTCTTCGATCAGCGCTTGAATGCAACCTTCCAATCTCGCTTTCCATGAGTAAATCTCCTTCTCACGATTGATCAGCGAGCTGGTATTACTCTTTTGATTCGCATCAATTGTTGTTCGTATGTCGTCGATCGACTTCAAAGCGTTCCATTCTACTCTATCACTGTAATTTTGTTCAGCGTGAGAGCGCCACAACACATCTCGATTATTTTCCCTCCATTCG
Source organism: Adinopsis sp. GC000173 (assembly GCA_030264715.1). Lineage (NCBI taxonomy): Eukaryota > Metazoa > Arthropoda > Insecta > Coleoptera > Staphylinidae > Adinopsis > Adinopsis sp. GC000173. Next base: position 855 of record JARJDW010011890.1, read on the forward strand.
CGTTCGCTAATTCTAGTAATAGAATACTTATCCGCAATCGGTCGGATGCCGGTCAGACCTGTTTGCGGCGCGTAATCGCAACGGCCGGTGGCTGCATAATCAATAGGAAGCAAATCTCTCACCGGCTTGATTGCGTAATCTTCAGGTTGAGGTAGGTAATCAGGTGGTCTGTGGGGCAGATTATCTTGAAACAATTCTTCCGAGTTCGTATGAATGTCATATTCTTTGCTGTACGGTCGGTAAGCGCTCGGTGGTAGAAAACTCGGTTCAATTTCACCTGGTGGCAATCTACCTCTTGCTGCCATTTTTGTATCACTAACCACATAGTTTGATCAATAGTGTAATTAATCTCTAAGCAAGTAAATCTCTAACATAGTTGATAGCAGAATTTTAAGTGGAGGTAAATAATGGGGTGTTTTGTGGGACTAGCTTATCTTGAAACAATTCTTATGAATATCATATTCTTTACTATATGGTCTGTAAGCGCTCGGTGGCAAAAAAACTCGGTTCAATTCCAGTTAGAAGCAGCCTACCTTTTGCTGCCATTTTAGTATCACAATAACCACATAGTTTGATCAATGGTGAATTACAACTGCATAATCAATAGGCAGCCAATCTCTAACGGGATTGATAGCTAATTTTTAAGTTAAAGTAAATAATTGGGAGCTTTGTGAGGTTAGATAGTTTTAAAACAATTCTTCTGAGTTAGTACGGATGACATATACATCTGTGAGCGCTTGGTGGCAGGGCAGTCTACTTTTTGCTGCCATTTTTGTATCACTAACCACATTGTTTAATCAATGGAGTAATCACAAGATCCGTTTACTGCATAATCACTAAGGAACAAGTCTCTCACAGGTTTGATTGCATAATCCTTAAGTTGAAGTAAGTTATCTCTCCAATTGGTGGTAGTCTACCTCTTGCTGCCTTTTTTGTATGACTATCCTCCTAGTTTGATCAATGAAAGCTACATATGTACATTTCATTAACGTAGATAAACATTATTTGCTTTTTTTTAATTACAATATACAAAATGTTTGGTAAATATTATTAGTATCACAATAAATAATATACAGTAATAACAAATTTAAAAACTAATTAATAATAAAAACAACAAAATTGTCATATTGTATCATAATATTATGTTGTGGTTGTTTCAACATAAGTGGCTGGAAATATTCCCACCGAGCCATTACATTCGCCCAACCACCACCCATCGTCCTGCTGCCGATAAACGGATACCAAATCACCCGGACGTATTGCCAATTCGTCAGGCAAATTAGGCGTGTAGGAATATAGTGCCTTGCATTGTGCGATCGGCTGTACCGGACTCTCTTCGGTACTGCAGATGCCCTCGCAAATGCTGCTCCCTTGCGATGAAAATTCATCTATAATATGCAATGACATTGTATTTATTACTATGCTACATTCTATGCAAATTTCTAATTACCAAAGTCGGAGTCAGGTTGATTTGAGTTACCATCCGCCATGCCTCTATCAATCCAGTTCGCTTCAATGTCGGATTCGCCATTCGTTTGCGTTTTTTCGGAGTCGATCCATTGTTCTCGCAACCAAGGTGGTACCTACACGAATTATTGTAATTAGTATTATGATAATTGAGTTATTACTGTAGGTGCAAATTACTTTCAGTACACTTTGTTGTAAGCCGGCTTTATCACGTGTAATTGTGATGTGTGAGGCTAAAGGGTGTCCAGTGCGTGGTCGACAGTCCAGTTCGGCGAGAGCGCTTTGTACTTTATATCGGGCGCCCTCCAAATAAGTTAATAGTGATTTTATCTGGAAAAAATAAATAAATCATATAGTTAAAAATATATTAATGTAATTTTGCGAGACGAAAGAAAAATGAAAGCAAAAGAAATTGAAATTTCGCTTTCAAGAGTCAGGAATGGACAAAGTTAGTGCGGGGACCGATAGCCATTATAATTTGGTACTGAATCTTAATTTCTAATAATGTATGCCTTTATAATAAAAAGTCCAAATTTTTAATAATCTAAACCTAACATCTAAAAGTCTATCTAAACTGGCTTAAAATTTTTTATAGATACTTTTGAATATACAAAGTATGCAATAAGTAGTTTAAAGTTCTGTTTTCTGTAAATGTTATATAAATTGAATTTTGTCTTAGAAAGAATGACACAGAAAAACAAGACATATTTCAAATTATCAATATTACAATTTTTATTATAATAATGCTTGTATTTAGCCTTATGCAGGTGCCTGCCCTATTTCAATTTATTAAATTGTTTAAAATACATATTAAATTTCTAGAGAGTAAATTCCTGAATTGCAAATAATGAACATAAAATTGTTTTCTTTGTCTTCATTTGTAATATTCCCGAGCATTTGATAACTATGTTCCTTATTTTTGTATTATTTTGAATTTCCACAGATATATTCATAGAGCAGCAATCAACTCAAATCCATTTCTGTCAAGAGCTTTATATTGATTAATAGTATTAATGTTACCTACATGATACATTTTTTCAGTTACGCTTTGCTGCGAATCCTCCGAGCCGAAATTCGGCGTTTGCTTAATCGCTTTCGACAGATTCTCTAGTCCCTCCTTTGATTTGCGCTCTCGATCGATATCTTGCCGTATAAGTTGCAACAATTTAATCAAAGCCTGCAAACAATCGCATATATATTATTATCAGCGTGATGTAGCAGAAAAAACAACGAACCTGCTTTCGCCTTTCCCTATTCATCGCCAATGTAATGTGCTCACAATAAAAGTCGGGCAGTAATTGTTCGGATGTTTGCTGCGATGACTGTCGTAGCGTAATGAACGTTGATAGATCTTTAGCTGATTCGGCGTTCTCAATCGGAACACGTATCTTCTCCGTGGCCTGTAAGTTGTTTATTGATTTAGTAAACGTGCAGCGTGATTAGGTTTTAAATGAAAATTCATACTTCGATGAGTTTTGGCGTCAACGCTGTATTATTTTGAAGATATGATGTAAGAATTGATTTCAAATGGTTGAGTCGTTCCTCTTCAAGCGTTTGAAACGTGGCGGCGCCACGAACCACCGCCGATTCCCACTCCAATCTATAATTCAATTAAAAGCAACGATTAATCTAATTACGGAATTGGCGTGTTTTATTTCAGCGCGAGAGAAAATTACCTGGCTCGTTCCGATCGCACACAATGCGTGTAATATTCTATATCAGCTTTCTTAACTGCATCTTCCGCCTTTCGTTTTTTTCCTTCCAACTACAATGAACAAGCGAAATTAGCTTTTTGTTGCACGAATATTTCATTATCTAAACGCCCAACTCACCTTTGCACTATCCTTATCCGCATTATTCCTATGAATGTTTGGCAGTTGAATCAGGCTGGTGCTTCGCGATAATCTAAAAACATATAACGATGATTGATTGAAATGAAACGTGTTTAATATTACTGGGTTGTGTAGTACTCACCGGCTATCAAGCATTGCATCTTGCAGCTTCTCGTTGTCACGCGCGCAGCTATGACTTTGCTTCTTGCTCTTCGCCTCGGCGGCGCGCCAATCCGACAGCACTTTCGCCGCTTTGTCGACGGTGTTTTCGGCATGTTTGCGCGAGCGATGCTGGTTCTCGGTTAGGGCACGTAGCGGCTTGGCGGTTTCTTCTAGAAGGATCGTGCCGATTTGTCGATGCGCTTCTGCTCGCGCCTCCAATTCTAATGCCACGATCTTCCAGGCTTCGTTCAGGCCGCCAACGCCTTCGCGGCATGCTCTCGCCAGCTTTGTACTCAATTTCGTCAGACTTTTTGCGTATTGTAGTTCAGTTTCGGATCTATAAAACAGACATGATTGTAAATAAAGTATAAAAAAGTACTTTCTAAAATAAGTTGCTCAATTAAAATAAAGCTTGAGCGTTACAATTACGTGGAAGAAGAAGATAAATTTCTATGTTCTTTAAACTAAACATCTCACATAGTTTAAGTGTGCAACTCTTATTTTAGGAAAGAAAAATGTGACAATTTCTAGTAGTAACTTCCTAATAATGTAAATAAAACTATTTTTCTTCCAATAAATGTTAATTGAATATTGCAAAGTAGATAAATATTGACTTTAATGTTGCAGTTCAAAAATATTTAAAATTGAAATAAGTATAATAAATTTGTATACAAGGTATTTCACAGTAATGGATAATAAATAAAACATTACTATGAACACTGTTAGATCATTATTTATTTTGATAAATAAAATCTATAGTTTCTATCGAAGTTTTTCCAATTAACATCTAACGGTAGTTAAATCTTTATTGTAAGTATCGCAGAAGGTCCGATTTCAGCACTTATTCTTATAGTTAGGTTAGGTCAGATTGTAAATAACTAAAGTAAAAATGTTACGTTTTCTGACAATTTCGACATTTCTTTATTCAATATTCTTATCTCAAGTTCTAATTTTAGCTACTAAAAATGTGAATATCATAAACCATAGAGAATAGATATATTAATATAGGTAAAATACTTTGAAATAAAATGTTAAATAAATTTATAACCTAAAATATGCAAATCAACTTAATATTGTCGATACGAAAAGCAAGCATATTTTTCGTAATTAGGAACTGAAATAAGAAAACCAAAAAGGTAACATATTTTGACGTTTTACAAATACGCGCTCCTTTATCAACTTCACTGCAAGAATTAAGGGTCCAACCATAACAGATTCTACAAATCACTCTTAGTAATTGAATGGACCGTCATAATCGTACTTTTGTTTAGATGAAACGTTTTTAATGTATCTATATTTGTCATAAAAGGTAAGGCGACTTAAGTTCATCTGATATTGGATGTTGGTGCCACATTTTTCTCTGCGAATCACACCCTATTACACATTTTCCCCGAAACTCCATTTACAGCAGTTTTATTATCTATTTAATTCTTTCAATTTTTAGCCAATATAAATTCCGCACTTTTTATATTTATTATACAATATAAGATATTAAAATTTCCATTTTTTATCGTCAAGAATTCGCATGACCTCACTTATTTATTGATAGTACAAATTTTTGGTATACCTTTCCTGTAGAATGCTGGATAGTTCCTTGCAGAAATCGCCGCCCTGCTTGACGTATCGTCGCAGATCATCAAAGCCATTCTGTCCCTGCAAATACATAGAATAGTCATTAGTGAAATTGAATTGGATATCAAATCGTGGAAGAAACTAGGCTATACGACAACAAGCACACGCACAATACCGCACGAAACACAAGATCGGTGTCTCAATTTCCTCTAGCATGGGCATTTTTACACCCACTTTCAACATGCGACAACAGTTTTAATTACAACAACAACAAGAAGAGGAGAAAAAAATAAGAAAGTAATATAGCACTAGTATACAATGTTCTAAATTACTCATCGCATTAATTCATGTCAATCTAATAAATTTAAATTTTTATTGTTATTAAATTAAATGCATAATACACTTGCTCAAGTAAAATTGTTGCACGATGATTATTAAATCAGTTATACTTTCTACTTTACATAATTTTGCAAATTTAATGTGTTTTGCAATTAAAATGCAACATTATAGGTAGATATAAATTTTCTTGGAATCGTATTTTCGTGCTGCGACATTGAAAATGAAAAGCGTTATTTTTAATATGTATATGAAATTGCGTTGGATGCGCGCTTCAAGGCGATATATGTAGAGACCGTTAATTAATTGTAAATTAACGCATATTTAATATATATGCATTTACGCGAGTGAAATTTGTCAAATGGAATCTAATTTCTAAACGCACTTGAAGGTGAGATGCAATACAGCATTGAAATTAATTATTGTTTTTATGATATGCAACGCTTGTTAACCGCACACATATACATGGTATACGGCATCTGTTTGCTTTTCAATTTCCATTTAATTGCCTTTATATGTTATCATTGTAGTGTACACCTAAGTAAATACTCGCGTATAGGAACGGTGTGTATTTTATTAATAGGCTTTCTTGCAGCCTTCCACTTTTAATAATATAAATTAGTAACATTTTCACATTGCACAATCGTTTATAAATTATACACATACTGCAGCAGAGGATTTCTTTCTTTCAATGACATTTATTTAAATACTTTTGCTAGATTTTCATGGATGCAAATTAAACTATTAATTAATTGCATGCATGTTTGTTAAATTAAAATTTATTAACAAGTTCTTTTAAATGTATTATGGCTCATTAGGCTAGCTTAATTTGTTTTGCTTTGACAAGTAAGCTAATTTGATGAAGTATAACACTTATGAATGGACTTTAAATGTAATGTTTCTCAAGGAAAAATGTCAAAGTTCGAAAGTAAGAAATGGAATTTATTTTAACAGAAACTATGTGATGATAAAGAATATTTTAATATAATTTCCTCCTCCCTCTTACGCCTCATGCAAATCTTATGGGAAAATGTGCTTTTAAGATTTTAACTTCTCTTCAAAATCAAAGTAAACTTAACTAACAAATGTGCACCAATACACAGACCTTCTTTTTTAGAAAACTATCGTTTTAACACCGTATTGGTACGTACAAGAATGACTTTGCCCTTTACTAAGAGACAATCTGTACCTGTGCGTGTGGTATTGCATTTTACTTTCGTTTTTGATTGAAGATGATATCTTAAATTAAATAAGGATTTAATCTATAATATGCAAAAGGTATATGCATTTAGATGCAGACGTCAAAGGGGAGGAGAAATCAGGTGGAATAACCTTCAATTTGAGCTATTTTGGAAGTGCATTAAAAAGTTTTTAGGTTAGGTATAATTGACAGTAGTAATGATTATATGCTAAAGAAATGGAATATTTGTAACATAATTTAATTGCAATTTTCACTATTAACAATGAACCCATCAAATAAGTTGTTTGTTTAAATTTAAAGCTAATGAAATTGTAAAATTGCATCCTATTGATAGATGTTTGTAATGAAGTATAATAGTTTTGCGCAAGCAGACTGGCTGTAAAATATTCTAACAGAAGGCAATAAGTGCTTTTTTACTTATTTAGTGCCATAATTTATTTGAATCCATCATCAGGGTAAATATTAAATATTATGTTAAAATATAGGGTGAGTTATTATTTTACCATGTGTGTATTAGAGAATACGTTAATAATTTATAAAAAGTTGGACGAGAATAAACACTTTGATTTTTTAGTTTTTTGCGAATTTTGGTTAAAAATTGAAGTTTGTCTTTAATTAATTTAAAATAAAAAAATCATATAGTATAATATAATGTATTGGCAAATTTATCATCAGCACATTTTGATTACCTACTTATTTTTGGCACTTTTTAATTAGTTATTAAATTTTGTTAACGAAATATATTACATATATAAATTTCAAATAAATAAACAACAACTACTAGTTTCTTGATAAAAACTAGTAGAAATTATTATTCAATGTTTTTCTATGCAAATTTTAACGACCATATGACTCCATTAATTGATTGTCGATATAATAAAAACAACGTAATAACATAAATCATAATTATATTTTCTTGCAATTAATTAATAGAGAAAAAACCTGCTCGATAACGTTCGTTAATATTTTTTGCTGTCATTAAAAAACCATTTAAAATCGTCAGGCATCGCATCAACAACGCTAGTAAGCATAACAATGACCTGTCAAATGCTGTTAATTTCAATCCCAAAACGAATGATTATTATTAATAATATACGGAAACGAAACGCTTTATACGTGGTGTATATGCAACGTGCACGATTTCCTATAATATCGCATTCAATCACCATTAATGGCAGCACGATGATCTATAAGCCGAAGCGCCATAAATTGCAAGCCGGATTAAACAAGCTGAGCATTTTGAAAGTTATAAATTGCATTTTTACCACACTATGTGTATACGATATCAGCATGCCCTATTACTTAATAATTAGCCACTACTGCAATTCGCTATGCACTTTTACTTTCAAAACGAGTCGGATACCTCCAAATGCAGCTTACTCTTCCTGAAACCGTTCCGCAGTGTAATCACCTCATTGTCATCGCACTTTGCTTTATGTTGTTGTGCCGCACTATCGTCGCTGGTATTCAGCTCACTGATTACCTCCACTTGGCTTGACTTTGGTAGCACATACTCAATATCACTCGCCTTCAGCTCCACTTTGGCGAAAAACGCATCGTTCTTAACGATCTGCGAGTTCGTTTCACTATTCGGATCGATATTTTCTTGGTCGTGATCGCGCTTCACCTTAAATATCTTACCGGTCTTGTTTAGTATCTTCTTGCACTTGTCTTTCGAATGTTTGTACATTTCCTCGATATTAATCACAATTTTATCCTTGTCCGAGAAGGCGCCGACGCGCTGCTGGGAGGCATGCTCCTCCATGATGCGATGAAACTTCGATTTAAAGTGCGTCCATCGATCAGCCGCCTTGCTTTTAAACGTGTTCGGACTAACGCTGCCCTGGCCAACGGTCGAATCGTCATCGAACGTTTGCGGAATCACCTGGCTGCATGAGATGTGCTCGATACTATCCTCGCACTGACTCAATGGCCGCAAATTCATCTCCTCGGCGTTGAAATCGTGCAACGACTTGGATAGACGATTCTGCTGATTGATGCGTTTTGGTATCTTATAGAAGCCATCGTCCTCTTCGCCATCGCTAATGTGCTGCAGGTTTGGATCGCTTCCAAACTTGACTTTGCGCTGGTTTTCATCGCCGCACACATCGAGTGGCGGCGTGAGGATGATTTGCATGTGTGATGTATGTTTTTTCTTAACATCGTCAGTCTCCTCATCATTATTAGGCACTGTTCTCTTATTATCATTTTCGAAAAAGCTAAAACTAATCTTTGGTACGTCGTACTCACTGGGATTGATGATTACGTTTGTTTTCGTGGTAATTACTTCAACTTGCGAGTAGAGTTCGTCGTCGATGTGCTCCACATTGCTTGCATCCTCATACTTATCATCCGCATCGCTGTCCGAACTGCTAATGTACACCGTCTGCTGACTCACAGTCCCTTTTATGTCGTACTCCTTTTGCGCCTCGGGCAGGTTGTAGCTGCCGGACGACACGCGCTTTTCGCCACCCACCAGCTCCTTCGACGGCGACTTGCGATTGAAATTGATATTCGGCACGGTGACACGCCACTGCTGATTGCTGATCTTATTGCAGAACTTTTTCATGCTGCTGTATCGCGCACCGTGCACACCTAAAACACTAAACTCATAACTGGCACACGTATTCAAATAGTTTTACTGGTTCAAAATGCAAGGTTGAAAGTTGTGTGTTTTTTATCAATTTGATGTAATGTTGCCAAGGGCGAATGCAATGCGAAAATAAATAAAAAACGAGTTTGTTTTTCGTCGACGGGCACGGCACTGATTGCTATTATATTATACTTTATTATGTGTTGTATGTGTATGTAGGAAAAAGTGAAAATGGTGTGAAGCACAACACACGATGGTGCCGTGCATGTACCAATGCAGCGTTCGTACGACGACTAAAATAACGAGAGCCAAACATATTTCTAAATTTAATCACATGTGTGCGTTACGTAGTTCGGTCACATGTGCCTCCTTTACAACTTTTGTTATTTGTTTCGTCAAAACGATAGAGCTGTGTTAAATTGTTTGGTAAACAATAATGACGGCGGCGCGGCGGGTGGAAGCCGAATTCGCACGATTCGAATGCGCACTGCAATGAACTCAGGTGAAAAGCGACTTTTTCCGAGCGAGCGGAATTACCTGCCTGAATGGAATTTTTTTGCTATTGAATATTTAAATAAATATAAATTATGTTAAAATGTATTTATACACGTTAAATTCAATGAAAGTGCGATATCGATATTGCTATGTAAAACGAGTGGACTTTCGTTTTTGTTATTAATTTGTATTAATAGATCTAAATTGCAATCAATTGTTTTTGTTAGGTTGTTGTTGTTGTGTAACGTGTGCATTTAAATAAATTGTTGTTGTAGATTTTGCTAAACAATGTTTTATACGTTTCCCAATTATCAATGCTGGATTATTTGTATGTTATGTAATAAGTGGAAAAGTGGATTGCGGATTGATTGCGGTAATTATGCGGAATTGTTTATTTTGGACGGAGTCGATTAAAGCTATTTTTGAAAATTGGCGCAAATAATATTGTCGTTGTAATAGTATTCTTCTAATCGGATTTGATACACATAAAAACATTTCTATTATAAATATAGATAATTGTAACATTATTAATAACACTGTACGTTTCTAATGTTAACGCAACATTTCAAAGAAAGTTTTATTTAGTTTAGAATACGTTTCATGTTGTATGGCTGGCTACGTATCGTAGAATCATAAAAATGTATATATGTATATTTCTTAATCCTAAAATAGTTCAGAAAGGCACGCTTTCAACAAGCAGATAAAATTAATGTTAAGGAATTCCTAAAATACTGTATATTAGTAAAACTAAAAACAAATAGCATTAATCCAATATTGAATAATTTTTTAGAATTTCATCTAGAAACTGATGATAACAAATATTCTAAAATCATCTTTTTGTAAAATAGAAATAAATAGAAATAAATATTAATTATTGTTAATGTTTTTGTTTGACATTATCGATTATCTTCAAAAATTGTTAAAACTTCTTGAAGAATACAAAAATTTTAAGAATAAGAACTTAATATTTCCCCCCTAAATGCAAATATAGATTAAAATATTCAAATTTTATTTTATTCAAATAACTTTACCATAAAACACATTTTAAAAATTAAATTTATAACAAGTATATATTGCATACCAACATATATTTCAAGCGTATTTATATACAGAATTAAGTGCTTATTTTAAAGCACTAGGGTGTAAATAAAGAAGAAAAGAGGGATTACATATTTCATTTACCTACGTATAAACAAAACCATACAAAGGTTTGGAATAAATAGATCTAAAGCACGTTTGTATTATAGTGTGCTTTATTATCCCTAATAATTATGTTAATAAAAATAAAAACATAAGGTATTTTTAGTCTACCAAATTTATATTTCATAGTATATTCAGAGTACTGTCAAACAGCTATTGAGGGACAACTGCCCAATATTATTTAAAAGAAAGGATAGCTCTTAAGTAAAGCGACTATTTATTAAAGTTAGAACCATCCTCAAAAACTATCATATATAATGTCATTTTATCATCAAATAGTATTATATTTTATATTGGCAAGTTGTCCCCCAGCAGTTAGAATGACATATTTTAGAATCTAATCTAATCTAAACACACTCCTTCCTAATCTAAAGCAACCCAATTTAAGAGTGTCGCAACTTTAACATCTTCCGACTTTGGCTCACCCATGCGATTTTGTAACCTGTCTGTCCAAATAATGAAATCAGGAACCGATCGGACATAAGTATATAATGCAGTATTATTATTTGAGCACAAACTTTGTTGTAGTTAATTTAAATACCAAAAGTGACACAAATCAGGAAAGCAAAGCAAGAGTATAGACAAGTTGGATATCATAAAAGTATCCATTCTCGAAGTGGTAAAACATTGTTGAAAATATACAGAATTTCAGATACGCTTTTTAATTGCTTCTAAAAAGAAAATAATTTAGGTAAACCACTAAACAAAACAACAATTTCCAAAATAGTATTCCAACATTAATATTTTCATTTATATAAAAATCACATCTATATGCGTAGTGCGTTTTGAAATGCCGTTATTAAAGAGTATATAAATCGAAATACCTAAAACAACAACAGTATTTTACAAATTTTGTAAAGTTGCAATTGAACTCCAATAAATACTCTGGCTATTAACTGTCTGTTCGCTGGTCCAAATACGCTAAAATCAAAATTTGGTGCCTGCATATTTCGCATCATCATCAGCAACATATTTCGCTGCAATATAATATGTCCATTCCAAGGAATCGAATGGAATATTGTATAGTGCAATTCATCTAGCTAAAAGTTGTTTCTTTAATCATAGTATTGTATTCATTAAACAATTACTTCATCAAACGCATTTTGAATGCTACTTCCAACTATCCAATATCCAATGCTAAAAGTTATCCCCAATAAAACGGTAAAAAGATCGGGATCTTATAATAAATATTGAATAGATAAAGATTTTAATCAATTTTAACAATTTTACAAGCAATAATTTTAATGATATTAGACTTATAGCGACAAAGCAAAATACACCCAAATAGTACGCACCGACGAAGATGCGGTCATGTACTCTATCAGCAAGACTAAAAATTAAAAATTAGATTTTGTATTCCAGTTAATAATCGGATTTGGGATTATATAAGTATAGTGGTATATCAAATTGTAAGTAGGTGAAAGTCGGGTAAGTCGTACCTGTAGCTAAGTCGCACCTAAGTGATTTTGAAGAAGCTGCAAAGTTCAAACTACCAAAAACAGTGAAAACACACGACTTGGGAGCCTAAGTCGTAGAGATTTTGTTTTAAATAGGGCCGACAAACTTGTGTTTGCCATTTAATTCTTAAATTTATAGACACGTTAACTTAGGAGATACCACTTATTCGACCTTACCCTAAATACTATTATATTTTTCCATTTTTAATTAAAAACGGTCAAATATTATTTTTACTCTATATATGCATTATGAAGCTCCAAGCAATGCATAAACTGAGCAAGTTGCTCGTCAAAATCATCCATCGTTGGTATCTTTTGTATTTCCAAGTTTAAATTGACAATTGACAATCTTCCAAATTCGATAACGGCAGGAAGAAAGGCGTAACCACTAATGCATGCTAAGAAACCAATAATCGATGTGTACATTTGCATTATAAGATAGATTCGTCGTAAAGGAAAGTAGTAAATGTCATATAAATAATACTATAAATGAATTTATGTTAGTCAATTGATTAGAATTTGATTGATTTTTGTTCATAAACAATTGCAAATTGCAAATTTTATAGGATTTCCAGTTTAAGACTGTACTTGTTGGTTATTTCCTCTCCCTAGGTTTCAATAGAAATCAAATAAGAAAAACAATTGTTCGGTTTTGACGGATTGTGCCTTTATTATTTAAGATATAAACTTGATTAAATAAAAGCGCTAAATATTACACACAGGTCGCTATAATGTTTTTTTTTTCGGATTAAGCACCAAACGGGCCCATAACAAAATTTCAATAAAGGAAGAGGCGTAATTATCTTTCATTCAAAATTTCTCCAATTTTATTATTAATCGTTTCTTTGAGTTGTTGTTTAAGAATCAAGGATTCCGAATATTTATAAGCTTCAACTTTAATCCTTAGTTGTTCTGAACGAGACAAGTACAGAAAAGTTTGACATACATCCTGTTGTCGCTATTTTATTGTTAGATATCTGAAATAATAAAGGCAAAATTCGTCGCGAAACGGAAGAATTCGTTTCCCATTTGGTTTACATGAAAGTTGCAATAACTTAAGATTGTTACATGGAATGCTTGGTCAACTAAAAGTTTATTATTATCTTTTAATTTTTTTTTGTAAATTTGCAATTTTTTAAATGAACAAACGTTCTAATTTGCGTGAAACCAACGGATTCAAAAAATAGTCCACAACCTGAAGGAACATGATCTTTGCAATTGCTCAATACCATTTTAATTAGAACAAAGCAGGCGCTTAGACAGGCCAAAGTAAGATACGAATACCGAAAAAAACTATTTAACAGCTTATTCCACTTCTCCATGTTCTCAACAATTTCCGGATTCAAAAAATTGAGTTCGTCATTCAAAACGGTTTCGTAAAAAGTTAAATTATAATACGTTAGAATGTAGACGGTGTAGCCTACGGCCATAGTGAAAATCATACATAAATTTGCAAAAAGCGTTGAAATATTATCTAAAAATTTAATTAAAGTTAAATACAATAAACTTTCAATCATCAAATTGATCGCTATTACGAAAATTATAAATTAGATTCATTATTGGCCCCAACAAGTTAAAGTAGGTGATTAGAGATAACCATATCAGAGCTCTAAATTTGTACTTTCGGTTATTTTCTTTCGTTATACCAATCTGTTTTACGCTTTTATATAATTCGCCTAACCGCATCGAAGACATTTCGATGACAAACTGAGAGAGAATACAATATATGGATTAACGTTAATTATAATAATGCATAATACTGCACATGTTATTATTGTCTATGTGCATGTTAATGTTAATATGATTTTATTAATATTTTATTCGTTTAAAAATGATTGATAATAGGTGGTATTCAATCAAATTTTAACGTTAACGATATACTAGCAACTCGATATGCTGACAGATAAATTGGACTAGCGATGCCAAGTCTTTTTCGTAGTAATGATACTAGTAGGAGCCTAAATTCAATAAGAGAGAAAAGGAGAACACGAGAATGAAAAATGAGATACATTCTAGACATTTCTAACTTATATGGTTTATCATATGTCAGTATATCGGGCCCTATTAAAATGACAGGAAAAAATCAATATTTTATAGGCATGTTATGCGGTATCCCTTTAAATTTAACAGGTCATGCTTATAAACAAAAATTTTTGATAAAAATAGGTAAAACTGGTCTAAAACCTCTAGAGCAAGTCGGAAATATTATTCCGAGTCACAATCACATCAGAACGTATTGGCGCAAACGCTTACCTCACGTATTAGACAGCTACTTCTTAACACATTAAAGGCGGGAGATTTATCTCGACTTAAACACTTAAAGGCGGGAGTCGTAGTACTACGATTTTTCTAGACTGTAGCTTAAAGGCGGGAGTCGTAGTACTACGATTTTTCTAGACTGTAGCTTAAAGGCGGGAGTCGTAGTACTACGATTTATCTCGACTGTAGCTTAAAGCCGGGAGTCGTAGTACTACGATTTATCTGGACTGTAACTTAAAGGCGGGAGTCGTAGCAATACGATAAATCGTAGTACTACGACTCCCGCCTTTAATGTGCATACTGCACTAGATATCAATTTGCCTCTATGGATTGTCATGTGATTATGGATCCTCATGGTGTTGGGAATCATATTTACATCAAAACATATATGCGCAAATCTCTGCCTCACGTATATCAATTTGCGTCTTTATGACCTATCTTATTGATATACATGTGTTGAGAATCTAGATCAAATATTGTACAATCTATTTTTTCTTGTCTACGTAGCGTAATTTTCGACAATGAAGTAAAAATCATTACATAATTATAATAGATTTGATGCTTTTAAATCGAAATGTCATAAATAATATGTATAAATTGCACCTAGGTATACTTTTTATGATTATACAATGGAGTTCATTATCATTAAAAATTTAAATGCAATTCGATTATTGTTTTCAAATTGATATCAAACAATTAAAATGAGCAAACGATTAATAACGGAATCATTAATTGATTTATATCAAACTTAACACGTCCTCTAAGATTTCACCAATGAACAATGTAAAAATATACATAAGAATAGGCCACTGATATAATATGTATCATCGTCTGCTGAATATATGTTGTCAACTTGCGGTGGAAACGGTGGAGATTGTGAAGACAACGAGTTGTCAACAAACAAAATTCTCTGTTGAAATTTTATTCAAATCCGGTGTGAACAAAATGATGATTTTTTCAAGTTGTTCTAAACAGTAGCTAACACAAAAGTAGCAACCTAATTCAGTGGATACGAATCTTGCTTCCCCATAATGGTCACAACTTATTTCAATTCGCCAACATAAAAGTTGCAAACAATTGCAACGTACTTTTGAAAACAAATAAAATTGATTTGCACTAACAATAAATAAATAATCACACGGCTGGAACGATTTTAATTTATCGTTCATCTTTCAATCAAAATGTTTATTTTGCGCAATCAGGAAAATGCACTTCGTGCAATTAATTGTTCAAAGGCAAGAACAAAATAATTGCTTTAATTACAATTAAGTAACAACCTATCGATCGAAGGAAGTGAATGCTTTTACAATCGACGTAGTTTTATGATTTATTAAGTGCAACGCAAATTAGAACTCAACTTTGTTACATTCAGTACCATTGGACTATTAAAAAGTTGTAAGAAAATGTTGATATACCGGGTGTTTTTTTTAACGTGAGACATTGAAATATCTTGAAAAATATGAACTTTACAAAAAAATTTTTCTTATAAAAATTAAATCATGCCAGGGGACAAATAAATTAGTGTAAAAAAATATACCCCCGCACCCCTCTTTGTGGGTGGGGCGGGGGGTAACTTTTAAACTAAAATAGGAAGCCCC
>JARJDW010011898.1:0-15304 GCA_030264715.1 Adinopsis sp. GC000173
ATATTTTTTGAATTATTTATTTATTTTTACATTAAAATTACAAAAATGTAATGCATATAAAAGAATTTTAAATAAAACATAATGAATTTGGTTTTCTTTTTTGGTAAAAATAAATAAAAATAGATAACAATACTTGTATTAAATATAACCTATTTTTTCGTTTTTTCATTGGTCTATCTAATTTGTTTGAATTATCAGAATTTCTCGATAATTCTCGAGAATTCTCGAGACAAGCGATTTGGAATTCACGATTTCTCGAGACGTTTAATTTCTCGAGAAATCACAACCTCTAGTGGGGTTTTTATATATTTCTTTAACTGATTTAAAAAGTTTTCAAATGACATACTTGAAAAATTATATAAACATCTGTAAATTTTCTCATCTTCTCTTTCAGATGGCTTAAATAATGTATATTGTATACCATACGTTCTAAACCATACATTTTTCATCAGTGATTAACAAATAATTTTACACTATCACCAACCTATTCCATCATTCCTATTTTCGAATAATTTTAAGATATATAAATTGATATTCAAAAAGGCAATAGTAAAAAGTTTACGTATATACTATTATCAATATTTTTCTTTAAAACAATCGGTCCTGTATATAATAAAAACATACGAGATTCTATACCTTTTCATTCATGAATTTCCGCTAAGGATATGGTTTTTCTTTGAAATTCAACTGGTATATGTTATTGCAATGAGGACATTTTTTTCTGAAATTTTGTTTACTCTATCTACTTGATAATTTTGTTATTAGTGGACCAGATGTTCAACATATTAATATTTTTTTCACAACCTCAAAATATACGTTGTGTATATAGTCTATTGGAAAATAATAACGACAATCATCAATTGTTTTTCTGATTCTTCTGTTCTAAAACGTTGCGGTGTATGTTTCAGCCAGATTTTTATGGTATCTTCAATTTCCTTTATTGTAGAGCAATATGCTATCTTAAAATTATGGCACCTATAATATGTTATTCGACAGAGACATTGAAATACCTACTAATTACAATGTCTTATAATGTTAACGAATTAAAACTTTTCTTATTCCGATTGCCAAGAAAATTATAAGCATTAGCTAATTTGTTTGTGAAAATCGTTTTCAAAATGACATTTATGCAAGATGTACGTACTTTTCTCCTGATATTGACATATATTTAACCTGTGACAAATATATTAATTAAGCATATTAAAGCAAAAATTTATAATTTGAACTTACAAACGCCATGGCATTCTACGCAAAACGACAAACCCTTTGAGCTATATGAAGTTGTACTTTCGACCTGAAATAACCGGCTGGCGAGCGAGCGAAAATTCAAAAATTGCCCTCCAGTAGTGCAAATGCGAAATCTAGGTTATTAATAAAACAGAACAAATTATGTTAACTTAATTTTTTTTTATTCATATTCTTTATTTTATATTACAAATTAAATTTTAATCACAGTACAGTGTAATTAAAAATTTTAGTCCACGTTCTTTCTCGAAGGAATGCCACGTGGAACTACCCTTTGCTGCTAAATAAAAACAAAATTTTAGTTTCTACTACTAACTTAAATATTTAATTATAGATTAGTCAACTTACGTGGATCCACTAGATATATAAATTTAAATGTATAAACAAACTATAGAAATAATATATTCGATAATACAAACTGATTTCTGACCAATCATCGTTCAGAAATTAGCTTGTATTACAAAACTTTAAAAACTTACCTTGCACTAGATCTTGCACTTGATATCTCTGTCTTGAATCTTGTGTTGTACCCACTAGTGCTAGGTTGGTCGGCGGGTAACGCCGGAGGCGGCAACGGTTTGCAGTATCTGCAAACTTTTAAATTGTAGAGGCTCAGGTGCTTTACTATTTCTCCCAACAATCCCGGTTTTAGACTGACCTCGTTTAGGTGTTGTCTAAAACCATTTACGGTTTTCTGTAACATAAACATTAAACAAACATTAATTGTATATATAAAATTATAATAAAATTATTTACCTCTGAATTCGCCTTTCTGAAAAGTGCTTCGTTGGGGCTCGGCGATATTGTTTGGATCGCCTTTATAGCGTCTATGCATCTATCAATTTGTTGTTCTATAAAATGCTTAACACAATTAATCGTAGTGTCCTTGTTAGGCCCAACAACGGCCAGCCGCCGCGCCGCGGTACTAGTTGCCCCCATTTGTTCATTGAACACATGCCGGCAGTGGCCATTGCGTATCATTTTTTCATCTGATTCTGTTGTATATTTATAATAACAATTATTGTAAATCAATTGATTCATAAATTTCACTTTTTTTTACACTTGACGCATGCTGCCGATTTGAACGCTTCGGAGATTGGCTGCATTGGTACAATGCAATGCCTGTTACAATTGTCGCAGATTTCTTCGTTTGATTCTAATTAATTATGAAAAAAATGAAATGTTAATACATGCACAATATTAAATAAATTTCACTTACCTTCGTTATCAACACTATGTTTACTGCTAGACGACATCTTATGAACTCCTACTCTGTGACAAAATGTCGTGCAAATAGTAGTAGACAGTAGTAGACAGTAGTAGATCCAACTGCTACATCTATATGTTGCTAGTCAAACTATTTGTTTTGCGTAAGATTACAAAGCAGAGCCAATCTTTGAATTTTCGATCGCTCGCCAGCCCGTTATTTGATTGATATTTGATATCTGACAAAAAGCAGGCTTTCATGACACACCATGACACCCTGCTTTTTGTCAGATATCAAAATTTAATTAGCTTTACGCCTGAACAACTCGCATTCCAATAGCGCTACTAGTTTATCCATAAAAATGATATCTGACAAAAAGCATTGATTCATGACACCATGAGATCCTGCTTTTTGTCAGATATAATTTTTTTTTGGAAAAACTAGAAGCTCTATTGGAATTCAGGCGTAAAGCTAATTAAATTTTGAATAAATGCTGTAAATTTCATGCTAGTTAAGAGCCTGGTTTAGAGCACAGCTTGTGAGTGCCAAACATCTAGATGTCGCAGTGGCACTACTGCGACATCTTGATGTACCTGTGGCACTACTGTCACGGTTTTCTGCTGTGAACTAAAACAGCCTACAACTGAAATTAAAAATAAGTGATGATTATGTATCATATTAAAATTCATCCGATATTTTTTTGGCATTTTTTTATTCCTTTTTGATTTTAATTTTCGCGCGTAATATTTGCATGCGTTACCTATTGATTCCATGTTGTTGGATGGGCGATATATACTAGATTGGGATCGGCACCTCCTTGATGTATTTTTTTTGCCTTTTCGATATTGATCTACTATGCGTGTTAGTAATAACCTTGGGTCGCGTGTTAAATCTTACTTTTCTCCGCCGTCCACGCTTAACCCTTAGGTTGAACAAAATCTTATCAGCGCGCTTGATTAGAAGATATATAACAGTTACGGCATCGCTATTTGCTGTTGCCACGGTATTGTGCTGTGAACTAAAACAGCTTGCAACTGAAATTAAAAATAATTGATGATTATGTATTACATTAAAATTCTTCCGTTACTGTTTTTGGCACTGTTTTATTCCTTTTTGATTTTAATTTTCGCGCGTAATATTTGCATGCGTTACCAATTGATTCCATGATGTTGGATGGGCGATATATACTAGATTGGGATCGGCGCCTCCTTGATGTAATTTTACGCCTTTTCGATGTTGATCTACTCTGCGTGTTGGTTATAACCTTGGGTCGCGTGTTAAATCTTACTTTTCTCCGCCGTCCACGCTTAACCCTTAAGTTGAACAAAATCTTATCAGCGCGGTTGATTAGAAGATATATAACAGAGTTACGGCATCGCTATTTGCTGTTGCCACGGTATTGTGCTGTGAACTAAAACAGCCTGCAACTGAAATTAAAAATAATTGATGATTGTGTATTACATTATAATTCTTCCCATGTTTTTTTGGCACTCTTTTATTTCTTTTTGATTTTAATTTTCACGTGTAATATTTACATGCGTTACCGATTGATTCCATGTTGTTGGATAGGCGATATATACTAGATTGGGATCGGCGCCTCCTTGATGTATTTTTACGCCTTTTCGATGTTGATCTACTCTGCGTGTTGGTTATAACCTTGGGTCGCGTGTTAAATCTTACTTTTCTCCGCCGTCCACACTTAACATCGATTATTTATAATACTATTCGACATATTTTTAACAGATTGGCTTCAGTTTTGGAGGTCTTGGGAATAATTTTCTGCTGCTTTGCCATCTTTACTTGAGTATATCACCTGGTCTGAAAATCGCCGTTTCTGTAGGATTAAATTAATTTGTCCTCTATCATCAGAAACTTCAATAGTCTGCAAGTCCGAAGTGAATTCTGCTTTAATTTTTTTTCCTTTTTCGCAATTATCTAATGAGAAATTGATCGGTTGAATTAACACGTTGACGGTCACCAAAATTTTGAAAGTTCAAAATTTTACACAATAGTTTTTTTTGTAATTTTGTCTAGCAATGGAATGCCAGTTTACAATGCTAACTCAATATATAAATGTAAAATCTAATTATTACTATTTTTACCTTTTCTGAGACCTAATTGTACCTGATCTCCGATCGACTGACATCAAAACATACTTGATCTATCTCTCGTGAGATATCAAAGCATATTTGATCTATCTCTGGTGAGATAGCATAGTACACTAACTATATTCATTTAACATTCATACACGACTCAAATTAAAAAAATTAAAAAATAATTTATTCAATAGATTTTGAATTTATATAAAGTCCCACAAAAATATAATTTTAAAAATTCTTAAATAAAAAAAAATTAAATTAATGAAAATAATAAAACTAAAGAAAATTCAAATTTGAACGCCATTGCTCAAAACAGTCGCCCGGACATAAGGGTATACATACATGCTATGCTGCACACGTTTTACAATACTATGAAGTTTTTTTCTTCGTTTTTTAGTGCACTGTTAGTGTTTCTGGTATAGGAATTTTTGCCAGAAAATGTTGCCCACTTTCATTAGCAGAAATTGATGCTATTTCAATTTTATGTAAGCAAACTACTGGAACATTTGTGCACTCATTTTCTATCTTTAATAATTGTCAAATTAGCGTTTCTCTAAAATGTATGCATGTTATATTGCAATGTAAATATTTTTTATAAATATGAATCGCATTGCAGACAGCAACATCTAGTAAATGACAAATCATTTTCTTATACTAGCAGATTGTCTTCCGAGGGCTGGAATAATACGAAATCATCTGGTCCCAATGATCAATTCCTGACATATATTTATTATATTCAACGTCTTTGAGTTTTTAGAATTCGATACCAAACAGGATTTTGATGGTATCCTGTAGTCATGCAAAGAACATCTGTTTGATCTCTTCATTTGCTAATGTATATGTTACCGCTAAAGTGCAGAAATCAGGTATTCTATAGATTATCAAGGTATTGTGCAGATTAGCTAGGGTAATCCGTTAATGTGCGGAAAAATTGTTGGATTTTCATATTACCTAGATAATGTGCAAGTTACCTAGATAAGGAGTACATTACCTACTAGGCACTCGTTAAAGTGAAAATGGATCATATATTCACACATACGGACCATAATGGGTGAGTGATTATGACTGGTTCCGATTGTTAGGTTTGGTTACAAGATAGATTATAATATCAGTTGGAGTGGTTAGAAAATGTCTTAGGTTGGTGAATGACTTGGCCGTCGTCAAACATGTGTCCCACACATACGTGAATAATCACTGATTCACTTTAAGAGAGTACACACACACACACACGCAGCTCGATAGGTTAAAGCGTGGTGGAGGAAGATAGGTACTTCTTAACTCTAACCGCATATGCGAAAAAGATTCCGCACATTAACGGAACAAATCAGTTAATCTGCATATTAACGAGGTAATGTGAACATCCACGGCCTACGAGCTTTAGCGGTAACAGATATACTGTTGCAGCGTCTCTAAATGTATTATGGTTTTTTAATTTTTTTCTTTGCTACAGCAACATGAATTCCAACTCTATTTGATCTAAGTGTGCCTGTAGTATGCGTTTTGCGAGTTAAGAGTAAATTGCTTAATACAGTGCTGTTGCACAAATTTTCCATTCAAAGATGATCGTCTTCGGTGTTGGAACTGTTGAGAGGTAGAGCACTTAATATACGCATGTAAAAGGCCAGTTGAAGATAAAGCCTCCGCAGCTTCCTTAGAAAACTTGTTCGGGTTGATGAGATGGGGCAACCGTCGATCCATATTCACAAGCCCCGTGAAAACGGGGAACGGGGACGAGAACCATGATCCGAGCGAAGTTGGTTAACCGGATGCGACTTATTTCCACCATCTGCCGATTGAAGACTGCAACAGGAGATTTTGCAAAAGTACATGGATTGATCAGCGTCCTAATTTCTATTGGAAGAACTACTATTACACATCGCGCTCTGGGAGCCGAAATTGAAGAGGATGTTATAGTGTATATCTAGAGCTTTCATATATGAGTGATTGAGTTATTTATTCGTTGCTATCACTACCAATGTTATTGTTTTGTGGCACTGCCTACTGATTTGTAGGGATCATGGCCCTACAGTGTTATCTTGGATATGGACATTATGGGCAGCTATGGCTTTTATCTAAACCTACGAAAAAAAGTCCTAGAGTTGGGGGGAGAAGAAATAATTTCCGAGTGTTGACGCTGTTAAGATTGGTCGAAAAATTCTTGTTTCAAAATAACTAATCACCGTCAAACAAGACATACCAGTCAGATTGATGGACATCAGTCCGTACGTTGTGAGGCTCAAAAAGGGAACGACGTTCGGAAACCTGGCTAGCGTGTCCTCCGTTCATCATGTATGTATGTACGGTGCAACACAAATCAAAGAAAGTTCCTGAAAAGTTGGCTGTTCTTATGGCCAAAGCATGCGAATTATTGGTTGTTAAATAGAGAACTATTGGCCGAAACCCCTTTCTCCAGTACGGAGACGTATTTGACCTCGACGACAAAACAAAAGGTCGATGCTACATTAGTACAGCATAAAATAAATACTGGCGATTCCCATCCAGTCCATCAAGCACCAAGAAGATTGCCGTTGGCGAAAAGAGAATGGTAGGATTGACTGCATAATTTTGAAGAGATAATCTAATAATTTTGGATAATTCTGTTACTGGTACTGAGGTAAATAGTGACGCGACATCAAAAGAAACTAAATATGAATTAGTTGGAATTTTCACAAGTTTAATTTTGTTAATGAGATCTAAAGAATTTTTAACTGTATATTTGGGTTTAAAATTTATTAATAAAGGAAGATGTTTATTTAAGTACTTACAAATGTTGTAGGTGGGAGCTTGAATATGCGAAACCACAGGTCGAATAGGAATATCTTTTTTATGAATTTTGGGTAAACCATAAAAAATAAGACTAGAAGGATTTAAAAAGGTATATTTAATATGGTCTTTTTGATCGAAAAGTGATTTACAATTATTGAGGCAAGATTTGACTGCCTTTTGAAATTTTGGAGTAGGATCTTTTTTTAATTCAGTTATACTATTTGAATTAATAAAGTCATTTACTTTAGATATATAATCTAATTTGTTCAACAAAACGATGGAATTACCTTTGTCTGCTTTAGAAAGAATAATATTGTTACTTACTAATTTGCATTTTAAGTTTTTCAAAACAGAATTTTGTATACTGTCATAGTGGTATTATCAGATTTTTTAGCTTTATTCAAAATATGTTTAATACTTGTAATTTCACATGAATTTTTTGAAGAAAGTGCCAATTCCAGATCTACGGTTAAATTTAGAAGGTCTTGTTGCTGTATTCCTCTATTCGGTGAAAATTTTAAACCATTTTTTAACTGGGTTTCTTCATTTTGTGTGAAATGCGTTTCGGTGAGATTGATAATTCTAGGTTGGAAGACGGCAAGTGAATTATCCTTACGGCTTGATTGATAAGAGTATTTTTCTTTTTCTTTTCCAGCTTCTTTACACTTAAGCAATTTTAGTTTATTTAATATTATAATATAAAATATCACAGACATTTTCCCGAAACATAATGTCCAAGGAGTCAAAAACAATAGGATGATAAATTAAAACCATTTTATCATGGAAAACTTTCAACATTAGTTTTAAATCGTCTCTTTTTTGTATAATAATTTTAATTTCGAATTAAGCCATGCACATTCCGTGGTTCTTTTTGCAATTAATGCCGATTTATTTAAACACTTGATTTTTACACTTATATAATTTGGAATAAAATTGTTGCGCTTACATGTGGTGTTGAACCAAATATGGTTTTCTGTCACTTTTAATTTAATTAGTAGTCTTTTGTATTTCACTGCAATGTCTGTATTACTTGCTGTCTTAATAAAGTTAATGATGTTTTCTGCAGTCACTTCATGAACCATAATGTTATAATTGTTATAAATAATAAACACTTGATAGATTCACAAAATAGTAATTAGAATATATATATAGTTTAGTTGATATATTTCGATTCTAACAAAAAAAAATGGGAGTTTCCATTTGAAAAACCACAGTTGATGTCAAAATTGTTATAATTATTCGGTCACTATCTTTTGGAATTTAAACACAACAATACACGTGCTTACTCTTTTAAAGATTATATATTGACTGTATTTATTTATACATATTATTTATGTTTTATAATATATCCATAGCAACATAACTCATAACGCACTATGATTATGACTATGATGTTGTTTAAAGCAGAGCTTACTATTTAACACTCCCACTAGCTCAATTTACACATTATCTATGCCTAATTTATTAACAAGTTTATAATGTTTGATATTGTTCAAACCTTTTATTAATATATCTGCAGGCATTTCGTCTGTTTCTAAATATTCATCTTTAACTAGTTTTCTTTCTATTACATTTCTAATAAAATGATGCCTCACATCTATATGGTTAGATCTTTTGTTAACAATTGGATTAATTGCCAATTTTTGTGGACTCAAATTATCATTATAAAGAATAATACAGTTATCATTTCTTGTAATTTCATAAATTAAATATCTTAAATAAATTGCTTCTTTAGAAGCTTCGGTTAAAGCCATATATTCTGTACATTGTTTTCTACTTTCCCGACTAACTGCTGATCCTGAAAGTATAAAACATTAACCTGTATAAGATTTTCTATCTGCATCATTACTTGCCCAGTAGTCATCTACAAATCCTTCTATCTTTTTATTATCCCTTTTGAATTTTAAGCCATAATGTTTCGTACCCTGCAAATATCACAAAATTCTTTTAGCCTGTTCCCAATTACTTTTACAATAATTATTATTGAACTCCTTGAATTAATTCACTGAATATGCAATAACTGACCTAGTCAAAACAGCTAAGTACATTAAACTACCAATAAGTTGCTGGTATGGTACATTTATCTTCACATTCTTTTCTGAATTAACATCAAATTTTAAATTACTTTCAACAGATGTTACTGATTTTTTACAATCTTCCATATTGAATATTTTTAAAATTTCATTGACATACTTTTCTTGAAACAAAGTGATTTGTTCCTGCTCTCTATCTATTGTAACTTTTATACCTAAACACTGCTGTAATTCACCCAAATCTCTAATTTTAAAAACTGAATTTAATTTTAATTTAAGTGCATCTGTTTCATTTTGATCATTAGAAAATACAAAAACATCGTCAAAATATATTGCAACAACTGTCAGGGATTCGTTTCTTCTTTTTATATAAATGCAAGATTTAACTTCCGATCTTTCATAACTTGTCAATTTTTATATTCCATGCTCTAGTACTTTGTTTTAACGCGTAAATTGCTCTTTTTAATTTTAATACTCTTTCATTTTCTTTTTTATAACCTTCAGACAAATTTATGAAAAAGTCTTCTTCAAGAAAACCATTAAGAAAAGCAGTTTTCACATCTAGATGGGTTATGCATAAATCTAACTTAATTGATAATGCAAATAACATTTTTAAAGTACTATGTCTTATGACAGGTGCAAAAGTCTCATTACAGTCTATCCCCTCTATTTGTACGGTACCTTAAAGACAGGTAGTTGACTTTGTTTACCTTTAAGACACGTTTCACAGTTTTTTAGGGTTTTGTTACATTTTTTTAGTTTAAGCCGTGTACCAAAGTTTCTAATCCCTTAAAGACATTTGGTATAATTTTTGAATTACAATAATTTGTTTTATGGAGAAGACTGTACAGAATCATGATGGCTAATAATTCTTCGTTGATTTTTAGGTCTATATTTTCTAACTTGTCGTTAGTATCAAAAAATTCGTCAAGACATTGCTCTAAATCATCCCCTTTCGCCATTTTATTTAGAGTTAACGGTTTTAACAGTGTTGCTTTTTTGCTGGCTCTTTGTTTTTTTTAATTTGTTCCAGGTTTCCCCTGATGTGACGTATCCTTTTATGTCTCTCAATTCCAACGCTAGCATTGACAATACCATTTATATACTCCCAACAGCCGTTTTAAATTAATAATACTTCCATTTGAAGCATCCAAGTATCATCATTCTTGTTGTTCAACAGTTTCATACGTAACAAACTCATTTTGGTATAGTTTGTTATTTATTTCACCTTTCTTTATTTAATATTTTATTTTTAATTAGAATCCTAAGAGATATAGTATAGAATTTAATTCTACAGTGATGTCAGTGCTTCAAAGTAAAATCGGGATCAAAGGTCACGAGTTATGGGGTTATTTTCCAACAAGACGGTGCAACGGCACACACTTTAAGGGCATCAATGGTTGTTTTGAGGGAATACTGTCTTGTTGGAACCAACTATCTCCTCATCTAGCCGTGGGAAAAAAAAATCTGTACATACCGGTCCGAATTCATTGTCACTGCGACTTCATTTTCTTCAAAGAACCAGAGGCCAACAATTTTAGTTGAGGCGATTTCACTGCGTAAGGACAAAATTTTAAGGTTTCCCTCTCTGGAACGAGACTACTAGCGCTCCGCTACGACATTAACCGGATTAATGGCGCGCATTTTAAAAATTAAAAGGAAGTCATGCTGCCGCACCCTGTATTTGGCATAATCATGAATGTATGTTTTGTAAGAATAGAATGGTTAAATCTTACTGCTTAGCTTAAAGCAAGCCGAGTGCACGGTGTTGGAATGGTGTTCGCTTTCCTATTGGAATGAATGCCGATCTAGGGATGGGGGAAATATTGAAGTCCGCAACCAAAATACAGGGTTTTGAATTTTGTCAAAGATTCGAAAGGTTGATTTTTATTAATTTGCCAAAAAATGTTTTTATACTACTATTATTAGGGTACCCATAAATAATCAATTATTTACAAAACAAAAAAAATGAATTTAAATGAATTTAGTTTTATTTTTTATCAATAATATAATCTCTATCGTTCTTAATGACCTTTTGCCATCTTGATGGTAGAGTTTCAATTCTTCGTACGTAAAATTGAGTTTCGTTTGAAAAAAAATATTCTTCTACGCCACTTCGAACATCATCCACATTTTTTAAATTTTTATTCCTCAATAAATGTTCCATGGATCGGAATAAATGGATATCGGATGGTGCTAAGTCTGGTGAATATGGAGGATGTGGCAAAACCTCCCAGTTTTACTGTCTTATTTTTTCCTGAGTTACTTATGCTGCGTGTGGCCGCGCATTATCGTGTTTTAATATGACTCCTTTTCTTCTGACCAGGCTTCGTGTTTTTACCAAAAATTAGTTGTGCAATCTATCCAATTGTTGGCAATACAATTCAGCCGTAATTGTTTATGCCTCCACCGTCCTACGAAACGCACAATAACACTTTCTTTCTATATTTATTTCTGCTTTTATCTTTTTTTTCAATATCGTTAACACTTTCTACATTAATGTTTTGGTCAATTGTTGAATTTTTTTGGAATTCGTTTAAAATTAACAGATGTTAACAAGATTGTTGAGTTAACATAATTTTAACAGAAGCAATATTGCTTTTTAATTTTTGGGTAAATTCATCTTTCCATTTTGTTTCAAATTTTTTTGTGTTATTTATTATTATTATTTTGTGATACTGTTATTTGATTAGTTTTTGCATTGCAATGTATAGGCAAATGATGCCAAAATATAATTATTGAAGTCATTTTTATTCAATAACATTAACTTCTTTTAGAACAGATATAATGAATACAATTTGATAATTTATAGCTGCACTTGTACATTACCGACAATTTGATTTGCATAGAGTAACCTAAATTGATCAACGATTTCATGTAAATTATTCCAATACATATAATCAATTTTGTTTTTGATGCGATTTTGTAAAACCCAGCTCCTTCATCACCAACGTGTTTAAGCGTTCCGATGCGCTTCTTTTTGTTTTCCTGCTTGTTTGCTTTTGCTTATTCACTTGTTGTTGACTTTGATCTTGTCGCGGGTTGAGAACACATAATAATCATAAAAATTAAGTCAAATAGTCCTTTGGTTCCCGGAAATGTTATGGTGTTATTTAAAATAATATGTAATATCATTACTAAAATCTATTGTCAATATTCCTAATCTTGGTTGTTCATTTTGAGCTTATACAACCATATTCAAATCTAAAACATCCGATCTTGCAATCCAAATATTTAAATATCTTCTTGCAAATCGTCCAACTTTTTCTTCACTCATTGCAACGAAGTTAGCCTCACAAGACGAGCACTTTTGCCGTAATGGTATTCGATCTCTGCCAGAAACATGGGAAAAGGTTATAAATATCGACGGACCATATTTTGATAAATTCGTTTGTAAACATTCTTTTATAATAAAGTTGCAATTTCTTTAAAAAAAAACAGCAAAAACTTAGTTGCGCACTTAATAATAAAAAAATGTTGTAATAAAAAATAATTAAAACAGATGTTCAATCGTCAAGTCGAGTCAAAACGGACACATGTTTGAACGAGCCAATTCTACCTCGTTCATCAATATGACTTTCGAAAAACTTCTATACGTCCATTTCAAATTGGCAACTTTTAGATGACCGTACCTTCAACGATCATAAATACCTATTCTATCACATTAAAAATCAAAATTCAAAATTACACATTTTTAACAATAACGAAACCAATTTGGAATGGATCTTAAATAAATTAAATGTGGATGCAAGCACTGCGTACCTAATCCAAGAGGAACTTCGGGAAACGCATATTAGCCCATACATCACAGAGCATCATTGCAAAAACAATATTGCAGAAGTGCAATCACTGCAATGTTGCTGCAATGATGCGATGCAGTGTCTAGTTACTCAACTCTCGCAATTGTGGGAAGAGGTTATAAAAGCGTGTGTATGTTCCATAAGTTTGAGCTCGACTATTTTACATAGTTCACTTGTGCATGCGTCCAGAGGCGCTGCAGTATACAGGGTGGTCCATTTAACTTGAGATAGGCGAATAACTTTGAACCAGTGCATTTTAGGAGAAAATGTTTCGTATAAAAGTTGGCTAAAATGAAGGGGGAAATTTAATGGTACTAATCCCTTTTTGCCCATGACCGCAGCTTTTTTTTAATCCGAGTTCAATTTTGGAAGATATTTATGAAATTTTACCTGTAAATACAGAAATATTTTCTTAAGAAAGTATCGTTACAAATAACTGCTTGTATATTATCACAACTTACCAACACTGACTGCACAATATTCTTTGGCATTTGCTTATCTTCCTTCAAATTTTTCATGATATTCCTTAGAAGTTGATTTTTATTGTTCAACTTCGTATTGCGCTTTTGCAAATTATTTATTTTTGTTATAAGCGTTTTGTATGGTTTTGATGATTACCAAAGAATTATCATAATGACGCTTAGATCTTTTGGGTGAACTAAAATCCTGGTTAATTGTACTTTTGAGCATTGGGGGAGTTTTTGGTTGAGCAATATCACAAAATGCATCTTCACTAGATGTGTCGAGATGTACTGTAATTATATTTGATTACTTATATTTGGATACTAAATAAATTAAAAGTGAAACTTACTTAATTTATCTGCAGTGCTTTTGTCCGAATTTTCAGTTTCCATCATCATAGATGAATCTTTCGAAGTGGAGGGTTCTTCATTCTCATAAAAGAGATTTTCATCGGGCTTATTCAGGTTTGCTGAATTGTCCACATTTGTTACATCCACTGCAATAATATTTAATTACTTATATAAAGACACTAAAAAAATGAAAGTGAAACTTACCTAATATACTTGTAGAACTTGCAGAAACTTCATCTGCGCATTTTACTATTGTAGAAGCCAAATAATTCTCCTTAGCACCTTTTCCAATTTGCTTTTGGCTTAAATATATTGTTGGAACACTTCCTCTTTTCAATAGGCGATGACTATCGGATCTTAGGTAGAAGCAATCTGGTTCGAAATGCATAGAACAAATTCTAGTTTGTTTCTTTAAGTTAATTTCTTTTAGTTTGAGATTTTTTAACCAAGCCTGCCTTACAGTTGGATTTTTTGGAAATCTATTATATAATTATTATTTATATAAAATATATCTAAAACTTACTAATAAAACTTTTACTTAAGTATGATAAGATACACATGTATCAAACTTTTTACATATGTAACAATAATACATTTTTAATATAAAGAAATTAACAAATTCTAAAATAGAAAACTCACAAACAAACAAACAACAAATTGAATATTCCCACGCGACAAGTTTCAAATATTGCGTTAATAACATAGTTGGTAACATATCATAGTTTTTTTTAATGTGGTGAGGGGAAGCTCTTCCGGGAAAACCTGATATTATTAGTTCGTTTGATCTCGTTGATTCGTATATAACGTAGGTCGAAAATTTCTGTCTTCACACATTTATGCCCGTATTCTCGTCACCAACTTTTACCTAACCGATAACTTTTTTATGTCAATCATAACCTAAAAACCGTAAAATTGGGACATTTTAAGTTATATTGGAGCATTTTATGTCAATTGAATAGATTGTTAGTTTTAAAAATGTCGTTATTCTACTCGAATTAGTATCGGAACTACTGCCAACTGCTAAGTGATGTTACTATTATACATACAATACCGTTAACAAATTGACGTTTATTTCCAATAGTTTATCAGTTAGAATCAGCACGGTAAAGCTTTTCGTTAGACAAATTCTGGGGTTTTTGTATAAAAGTTGCATAGTTACGAACGAACTGTCATATAACGAGCAGCAAATTCTACAACCTAGATAAGCTGCATATACCAGACAGGTAAATATTATCTTGGAATTTTTTTGTGATTATTGCTACTAATTTTCATACATATTAGTGATTTCTCTGCCAATATAACGTAAGTATAAACATATCTCTTTATATTTATTGAAGGTAAT
>JARJDW010011902.1:0-11633 GCA_030264715.1 Adinopsis sp. GC000173
CTATTAGGAGCTTGCTGCACGATTTTTGAAGTGAATTTAGATCTTTTATATACTAAAAATTTATAAAAAGCGGCAATTTTCTTCTTCTTTTTTTAATTTTTAATAATTGGACTACAATCTTTATCGCTTCGTGACCGATTTTTGGAATAAATTTAAGGTCCCCAATGTATGCGCTGAAGATGATTCGGTGAGGTATCGCTACTACAGCTTTGTAACCGCTTCACTCGGCATGTATAAAGCCTCGTCGAGTTGCCTACGCTCAAACTATTATGGATTAGGTAGCGATTTATTTTAATACAGAAGACAAAGTTAGCTCAGACGGATCTCCTCTCTGTGCGACAATAAATACATCACATCTTTTTCGGTCTATAATAGCAGGTGTTAAAAAAGAGAGAAGATTCTTTGCGGTCTCACAGCTATATATTGTAGGTACTTGCGTGAAGTATTGTTTCTCTACTGCGACTAAACATTTTTAGTATTGCACTAGAGGCTTTCAATTGATGTTAATTTATTTATTTTTAAAAGAAGTTTGGCTTGCATATACTTTGTCATAATGACGGAAAGCGCTGACTCGCTGACTGAGCGAACCATCAGCGTTGCCACTTGCAGATGTATCAGTCTTTCCACCTACAGAATGACCAGTGCTTTCACTTGCAACACCGCCAGTGATTCCACTTACAGAACCACCATCAGAGTTGCCACTTGCAGATGTATCAGTCTTTCCATTTACAGAACGGCCAGTGCCTTCACTTGCAACACCGCCAGTGATTCCACTTACAGAACCACCATTAGAGTTGCCACTTGCAGATTTATCAGGTTTTCCACCTACAGAACGACCAGTGCTTCCACTTGCAACGCCACCAGTGATTCCACTTACAGATCCACCAGTGCTTCCGCTTGCAGATTCATAGGTACCGCTGCTTGCTGCATCGCTGTCACTTTGCGAAGCACCCGAACTGCTAATTGAAGAAGCACCACCGCCTCGGCTTACGACAGAACTATCAGTGCTGCCACCGGTTGCAGACCTATAAGTATTGCCACTTGCACCACTCTTAACGCTTCCACTTACAGATTTTTTACTGACGATACTTGAAGAAGCATCAGAGTTGCCATGTGAAGCGACACTCTTACTATCGCTTCCAGATGTATCGCTATCGCCCCTTGTAATAATGCTTCCACTTTGCGAGTAAGTATCCGATCCGCTAAAAGTACCAGTGCTTATAGAACCACCATCGTTGCCACTTGCAGTTGTAGTAGTACCGCCACCTGTAGATGTAGTAGTACCGCCACTTGGTATAGTATTTCTACTCAAAGTACCACCGCTTGTGGCGTCAGTTGTGGTTGCAGCAGTACCGCCGCTTCTCACAGTAGTGTTTCCACTTGTAGAACCACCACTTGAGACACTTCCACCCTGAGAACCATCAGTGCTATCATTTTTTGAAGCAGCATCGCCTTTTCTTTTGAATGCAGCAGTACCGCCGCTTGGCACAGTATTTCTACTCAAAGAACCACCGCTTGTGACGTCAGTTGTAGTTGCAACAGTACCGCCGCCTCTCATAGTACCGTTACCACTTATAGAACCACCGCTTGTGATACTTCCACCTTGGGAACCATCACCTTCAGAAGCAGCACCACCTCTCCTTCGTAATGTATCTGCATCTCCAGTAGTTGGACAACCACAGCCAGCAACGCCTTCTCGCATTAGGAAAGCATAAGCGCCACCTCGAAAAGCGCCAGTGCGTCTAAAACCTGCATCGCCTTTCGTAGGTTTGCTGTCAGGGTGAATAAGAAGAGCATTTGTGGTGGACTGCACCAACATAATCACATTTTGTAATGTTTCCCCAATGCTGAGGTATTGAAGGCTTTGAACCGACACGATTACCTTATAAAATTATAAAAGTGCGATGAAATAATTAAAGCATTGTTTATTGTTGGCAACTTACCATCGACGCGGCAAAAATGAAAAAGAACGCTGTTTGCTTCACGATCGTTTTGGATTTGATTGAATTATTATCTTTATACGATATATCGCCTCGCAATTAGCGAGATTTTATGTGTATTTTTTCAACATTTTAAGACAATGTCTTTTTTGGTATTTCACCAATCATTCACTTAAAATTTTACTGTTTCTTTTGTTGTTAAGAGAAGTTGCTCCAACAACCAGTAAAGGAAATGTCTGTTTCATGGCACAGCTTTATCACAAAGCTAAGACATTTGAAATATGTAATGAATAATTGAGGTTATATATGAGAATTACGCCAATTATAATTTTTATTAACAATAACAATCATGTTTCAGCAACTTGCATTTCACAATAAAGCGGGCCATTCACGTTCCGATTTGTAGTCCGACTAGTGGTCCAACTGCCAAAGTTGGATCCAAAATCGGACCGTGAGTAGGCTTGTTGGATGTCGGAAATCTAGTTGGACGTGTCGGATCGGATGTCGGAACATTTGGAGGGCCGACTACAAGTCCGACTTCCGACTGGCGACGGAGTAGGAGTGTGAATGCGGGAGTTGGACTGCAAATTTGACAATTATTTATGTGATTTAACCTCAATTCTATGACTCGGGTTTTTTTATATTTAA
This sequence comes from Adinopsis sp. GC000173, assembly GCA_030264715.1. Lineage (NCBI taxonomy): Eukaryota > Metazoa > Arthropoda > Insecta > Coleoptera > Staphylinidae > Adinopsis > Adinopsis sp. GC000173. Next base: position 2,589 of record JARJDW010011902.1, read on the forward strand.
CATGCATTGTGGGTTGCACAATTTTACAGCAGCGAGTGGCAAAAAGTTGCCCAAATTGCGACAAGTTGCGTAGACTTCACACGATACATTTTTTGGCTGAGCGACGTATACAACCATGGAAACAGAGTCGGAGTGAAGTTGGAGCGAAAGTTTGATTGAAAGTCGGAGAATGAGTGGAGCCTACTGTCAAACTAGTAGTCCTACTCAAAGAGTGTCCTACTAGTCGGACTACAAATCGGAACGTGAATGGCCCGCTTAAGACAAAATTTATTTTTGGTCGCAACGCATGGATGAAATAAATGTCAAAACCTGTAAAAGTTATAAAAGACTTTTATGCATTTCAAAGAGGTATAATTAAAGTTTTGCTTCTATTTATAGATATCTGATTATTTTAAAAAATAATATTGACTTTTGACATACATGTCATCAAATTTTAGGTTAATTCTTACAAATTTTTGAGATTGCTTTATTAAATAATAATGTGCTATTATTTATTTTTTACAAATAATAAAACATTACTTTTTGATTCTTTGTAAAAATATATTTTAAAGTTTCTTAAAATAATATTGGCGTTTGGTATAAATGTCATCAAATTTTAGGTTCAATGTTTCAAATTTTTGCGATTGCTTTCTAAAATTTAATAAATTGACGTGCTATTATTTATTTTTTACAAGTAATTAAACATATTCTTATAAGAAATCTTTTTTACATTGGTAATTTTTAAAATTAAAAGGAATTAAAATGTAGGAATATTACTAGCATTACTTGCAGGAGCGTTAACACCTACAGCAGTACCTACACCTGGGGTACTACCACTGCTGCTAGGTGAAGGAACACTTGTGCTGGAAGAAGAAGCATTGCTTCCACCACTTTGCGAAGTACTAGTAGGAGAAACATTAACGGTTTTGTTGGCGACAGCATCACCGCCAGTAGCAATGGTTCCATTTACTGGGCCGTTGACATTTGGATTGCCATTGTGAGGAGCTTCAGCAGTTCCATTTGTGGATCCATTTCCTGGAGCAGCATTAACGTCACCGCTTCCAGGAGCAGCTGTACCTGTACAGAAACATCAGTTTTATTCCTTTCAAAACCATTTGAGCTACCACTTGCAGAACTACTACAAAGAAAAGTATCAATTCTACTACAACTTTTTCTTGTTGTATTTTAGAATAATCAACTAGATTTTATGTATTCTGAAATTCATATAGCTTTGTGGAAGTACAATTGAAAAAGGTGTAGTTAAAAAGCACTCCGAAAATTATCAGCGCCTTCTCTTTTCGAAGCCTCACCCGCATTTCCAAACACATCACTCATTAAAAAAGCATTTGTGAATTCATTTATAATTTCATCTCCATCTAGTAAATCATCAAAATTGGGATTTTCAGCTTGATTTATGAAAGTTTTGAAGTGTCCTACTATTAGATCACTAACGACATTGTTCATAATTGTGTCAATTGAATAATGATCGCCACCATATTTCTTGAAGAATTGATCGGAACAATCCAGTAGTTTTCTTGCTGCGTTCATCATATCTTGAATATTGCAGACATGATTCTCTTGTATCGCCTGAACCGACGCGATTACCTTTTGAAAGTAGAACAAAATAAAATTGTTAATACTTTTTGTGTATGAGCGACTTTCAGTTATTAAATCAATTAAACACTTCAATAGCTCTCAATACAAATAGTTATAGTTTATAGTGTTGTAATTGATATATTTCGACTCTTATGTCATTATTAGAACTATCAGACGTACGAGGATGGATTTAAAAGAAACCGGACTAAGACATTTTTGCTCATTTTCAGTGCTGCGAAAATCGCATGACAAATGCGTGAAAACACAAAAATTGTCAAATTTGACAGATGCGTAGATTCGATTTGTATACATTTTTCCCCAAGTGCTTTCCATACAATTTTTACCTTTCCTATCCCGCGTTGGCTTCATTCTAACGATTTTCATGTGAAACTAATCGAAGATCGTTCGGAAAATGTAAAAAAATCATTGAAAAACTAAAAAATTGAATATTTTTGTGTTTTTCACGCATTTTTTGATTGATTTTCTATGCGTTTCGACCGGAGCTACCTCCAGAAAGTTAATTTTCACAATTTCTAGTAAAAATTGAGCCCACCTATTTTTCAAATTTCACAATTTTTGGTATTTTCAAGTATTGATTTTCAGATTTTTTTTCTAAATCGTTAGAATCCACCTTTCCGAAAGTCGAAACGCGTCAAAAATGGCTCGGAAAATACGTGAAAATGACCAAATGATCGGGTTTCTTTTGAATTCGTCCACGTATATTAACTACCTGACTATAAATTAAAACTATATTTACTGTGACCTAATCCAGTTTTAATTTAATCTACTTAAAATAATTTCAATGGTATTAGTGTCACTTAAACTTACCATCGACGTGGTGAAAACTAAAAAGAACGTTGTTGCCTTCATGACTTCGCTGCAGTTGAAATATATTACCTTACAGGTTATCTCTGGGTATTTATATATATCTAGCTCGCATTAAAATTGCGATTTTATGTTTATTGCTGCAACATTTAAGATAATGTTTACGATTATGATCCCTTTTTTTGTTGCTAAGGAGACGTTTCTTTAACATCTAGCAAGGGTGATGTTTTATTCATAGCACAGTTCAATCATGTTGTTAAAAGCTTTTTGAATAACCAATCAATAATGAAGGATTTATATTAAAATTTGCTTAATTTACTTAACTTTACACCTAATGTATGCGAACGTTAATATTTATTGCAGATATTTTGCCATAAAATGCAATTTCACATCTAAAAATAGATTTTTTATGAAATCGTCTAGCACATAAAGATGGATTGTTTCAATAATATATTTTTGTAATGCTACGAATTAATTAACTTAGCTGTCGTCTCGAGAGAATAAGCTATGTGGTGTATTGTTTGTTGGGTTTGTTATGAAATTATTGATTTAAATAATTTAGAATACATTTAACATACAGTATGTGTGTAGGTGATAAACATTACAGCTACTCATGACTTAGTGGCCTTCTTAACTACTTTTTGATCAATTATGCCTCGCTATTAGGTAACTTGGCTATTCTAAAAACATTTGCTTCTGGTTTTATATTATGTTTGGGTAAAAATAAACCTTTATTACTTCATTAGCCAGGGAAAAATTACAAATAACCTGAATTGATTTTTGTTGGGTTTGGGGTTGTACAAAAAATATATAAAAGATTTAAAAGACATTTTTACTACGGTAAGTAACTTTACAATTCACTATAAAAAATTATATACAGTAAAAATTCGATAATTGCAACAGACCTGATTCTATTTCTCCTTAGTTGCAATTATCAAATATTGCAATTATCGAACAAATTTTTAAATTTCGTTCGTTTCAAAAGAAATCCTGGGAACCGGAGAGGAAAAATAATAACAAAGAAAATAAAAGAAAAATTAATAATAAAACTTAAACTCTATATGAATATATTATTTGAATTTGTTGTTTTTTAACAACATTTGACCGTAGTTGCATTTATCGAATTCATATGAATTAAAATAGGTCGCAGTTATAGAGAGTTGCATTTAGCGAATTTTGCATTTATCGAAGTTGCATCTATCGAATTTTTACTGTGTCACCAAAGAGGCGGTCGCCACATCGAACATCGCCAAATAGGCCGTCGCCAAATAGGCCGTCGCCAAATAGGCCGTCGCCAAATAGGCCGTCGCCAAATAAGCCGTCGCCAAATAGGCCGTCGCCAAATAGGCCGTCGCCAAATCAGACATCGCCAAATCGCCCGTCGCCAAATCGAACATCGCCAAATCGGCCGTCGCCAAATCAGACATCGCCAAATCGGCCGTCGCCAAACCAGCATCGCCAAATCGGTGTCGCCAAATTGGGATGCACCCCTTTGGAGTTCATTAAGACCGTTAAGTACATTAGAAGCAGCATTTTTATGGCCATCAGCAGCAGTAGCTACACCAGCATCTGTAAAACCGTTTAAAACATTCTTTTGGAAAGCATTAGCACTACCAGAACCACCAGTGTTGGCTTCGAATCTTGAACCGCCACTGAGTCCACTTGCAGAACTTCCACCATTTCCATTTAAAAAACAAATTAGGCCAATACAATTGTTACTTACTGCACCACTACTGCTGCTTCCATTGTCTTTACCTACACCATCCCCACGTGGACAATCTATGTTGCCACATTTGCTAGTTCCTGAACTGCTACTGTTTCTTCTCTTGTCTACATCTACAGCACCCTCATTTAGACAATCCATGCCAGCACATTCTCTAGTTCCTGAACTGCTACTGTTTCTTCTTATGCCTACATCTACAGCACCCTCATTTAGACAATCCATGNTGTCTACATCTACAGCACCCTCATTTAGACAATCCATTCCAGCACATTCTCTAGTTCCTGAACTGCTACTGTTTCTTCTTATGTCTACATCTACAGCACCCTCATTTAGACAATCCATGCCAGCACATTCTCTAATTCCTGAACTACCATTGTTGCTTTTCTTGCCTACAAGTGCAGCATACTCTTCTAGACAATCTATGCCACCACATTCGCCATTTTCTTTGCCACCACCGGGGCCTTCAAAGTGTACACCTGCAGGACCTCCAACATTTCTATTTAGGGAAGAACAATTCGAGCCAACACAGTCGCTATTACTAGTGCCGCTGCCTTCAATGCCTCCACTTGCAGAACTACCATGTTTTCTACTTAGAGGAAGACAACCGATGCCAATACACTTCGCATTTCCTATAACAGTACCGCGGCTTCTAAGTCCAGATTTTGCAGAACTACCTTGATTTGCATGTTTAGAACCACCAGCACTTCCACGAAGAAAAATATAATAGCTTATATGTTTAAAATATTCAGCCATGTAGTCTGCAGCATCGAAAGGCTTAATGTCGTCACCCAGGCCTTGAATCGACGACGTAGTTATCTTAAAGTAGAACATGGTTGAGTCGCCTTTGATTTAATATATTTAATTTGCTTAAATATAAAATAGACATTACATTAATTTACACTAACTACTAATAAACTACATGGAAAATATTTGCCATTTCTTTTTGTTTAATTTTTATTGTAATTCGTTTTTTGGCAAACTTCTAAACTTTTCTATTTGTATATTTATATTTGTAGTATTACTGTAGTATTGCCTTTGATGATGAATATGTGTCGTGTTGTAACACATACAATACTCAACATTTATACCACACTCTATGGTTTACCAAGTGATAGCATCAAAATGCTTTCAATTTGTTTGTAACCTTGATTAATTTAATGAAACATATGGTTTTTGCAAAGTAAATGTATATAATCACATTTATTTATTACCCGCTTTAAATTTATGTATTCTTCTCTAGTCTTTTATTATATGATATTGATGATTTCTTACCGTCAACATGGCATATATCAGAAAGAAAGATTTTGACTTCATTACAATTGTATAACTCACTAGTATTACCTTTAAATAATAACGTCGTTTCGTTATGTCCAAAACATTTCGCAATAAATTTGAATTTATGACTATTTTATTATGTTAGGTAATATATTTTTTTATTATAATAGATTAAAAAAAATTCTAATTTGTTTGTTGCTAAGGGAAGCTTCTCCAGTAACGCAATGTACAATGTCTGTTTCATGGCACAGTTTCATTAAGAGCGGAACACATTTTACATATCTAATGAATTTTGCGGAAATTGAAAATTAATCCGCAATTTAAATATGTTCTTTTTACTTGATGCCAACAATCTAATACGTATGCAACCATTGAATAGTAGTATATAGATGTGCAGACAATACAAACGTTCTTTTATTTGTAGAGTAAATTTTGACGCTTTTGAAAATATGAAGGGAACTAAAGATGGAGAAAGAGTTAAATTTATATAAGGATTTATTTATTTTTTTCAAAAAGTTGAATTTAACAATACCTTTTAACATTGGTTGTATTATATTATTTTTACAATTAATGGCAATTAATCCTTCCTACCAAAATCTCCAGAATAGTTGGCGTTACCATCTGCGGAAGTATCGGCGTTGCCGCTTTCTCCAATACTGTCCGAGCCATTCCCAGTTAAAGAGCGATCAGCGTGGCCGCTTCCTCCAAGACTACCAGAACCATCAGCTTGAAAGCTTTCTCCAATACTACTAGAGGCTCTCCCACTTAGATAATCATAACTGTTACCGCTTCTTCCTCCAATACTACCATAGCTGCTCCCTGTTACGAAACCATTACCGTTGCCGCTTCCTCCAATGCTACCAGAGCCGCTTCCAGTTAAAGAACCTTCACCTTTGTCGTTTCCTCCAATAGAACCACCAGCGTTGCCGTTTATTCTAAAACTACCAGAACCATCAGCTTGAAAACTTCCCCCAAAACTACCAGAGGCACCCCTATCTGGAGAATCATAACCAAGACCGCCCCAAGTTATAGAACCACCACCGCTGCCTCCAATGCTAGAACCGCTATTAGTCGTAGCATGCTTGAGCATATCTACGATCTTAGCAGCTTCGGCACCTGTACCACCTCTAAAAATTATTTTTTTATCATGATTTTCTTCGAAGAATTCCCTATTGTAAAACATCATTACTTGCGCTAAGGTTAGGATAGCTTCAACCGGAAAAGCTACATCTTTGTTATTTACTGAAACATTAGCATTGTCAGACGGACCACGGAATTGTTACTGTTAGCCAAAAAAGCAACGAGGCCAGTTAGAAATGCTTCATCGGCGCTATGATTGAAAATTATACGCTTTTGCAGGATTTGCTTCAGAAAATGGTTTTGCAAAATCCGTTACATATAGTATTGTTGAATGAAAACTTACCAGCGACGTTGTAACAATGTTGTTGTCTTTTTCATGGTACAGCTTCATCAAGATACAAATACATTTAACATCTCCAATGAATTTTTGCGGAAATTGATGCGAAGTTATAGTCCATCAACTATTTCGAACGCTATTTATACCTAAAATGCGTCGCAATTAACGCGTTTTTATATTGATTTTTACTACATTTGAGATAATATTTAACTAGTCACTTAAAATTTTACCGTTTTTTTTATTGCCAATGAAGGCTGCTCTAACAAACAGTGGAGACAATGTCTTTGTCATGGCACAGCTTCAACAAGAGATGAAGACATTTAGCATATCCAATGATTTTTACGATAATTTACTACAAAGATGTTATCTATGCAAACATGTAATAGTTGTTGCGCAATTGTCTCTCCATCAATTTTTATATTCTACATTTTAAAATACATAGATTATTTTTATGATTTTTATATATGTGCCAACAATACAAATGTTTTTTCCTAGTGGAGTAGATTTTAATGGCTTTTAAAAATATACAAGGAACAAAAGATGGAGAAGGAATTTAATTTATATGTAGATGGATAATTTATAAAAAAAGTTGAAATCATCAATACTTTTTATTTAGCATTTTGTTTTATATTATTTTTAAAATTAGTAAGAATTATTGGACACGCCCAGATGCATCAGCGTTACCATCTGCAGAATTTGCGCCAAAAATAGCAGAACCGCTCCCATCTTGCATCTTACTCCAGAGGCTAGTTAGATATGCAGCAGCCTCCGCACTTGCATCGCTGCCAAATCCCAAAATTATTTCCTCTCCACTATGTTTTTCAGCGAAATCAAATGCGATATCTATCAGTGCTTTTACTGCGTTTAGGATCCCTACAAGCGGAAAAACTACAACCCCACTTTTCACTGAAGCATCAGCAATTTGATTTCCTCCAACGTCAAATCCTGCAGTAGCATGTACCAACCAAGAGCCAAAAGAAGCTTGTAAAGAATTAGCATGCTCAGACAAAGCATCAGCGTTGTCTCCTCCAATGCTTGCACCGCCACTGGTCACGAAAGACTGCAAGCCAGCATAAAACTCTTTATTGGCGTCCGCGCTGTCATCCAAAATTATACGCTGTCCACTATGGTCTTGATAGAATTTTTTTCAGAAATTCAATATATATGTCGCCATCAATATCTGTGGTTCGACTGGAAAAAATACTACTGCTTGCACCGATGCGATTGCCTTATTAAAAAAAAACATAAAATGAATATTTTATGTGTAGTGTTGGCGAAAACTTACCAGCGACGTGGCAAAACTGTAGAGCAACGTTGTCGACTTCATTACGATCGATTTAGATGTATAACGAATACAAAATTTCAGACGGTATTTATACCTAAAACGCATTGCAATTAAAAAGATTTTATATCTACTTTTACTACAATTTGTAACAGTTTTTATTAGATATTGCACCAATAGAATTTTTCCGTCTTTTTGTTGCCAAGGAAGATTCCTCCAACAACCAGTAGAAACAATGTCTTTGCTACGGCACAAAATCATTAAGAAGTGAAGATATTTAGCATATTCAATTAATTTTTATAATAATTAATGAGTATCAAGCCAATTTTAATACGTTTTCAATATAATATATGCAAACATCTAATAGTTATAGCGAAATTATCAACGCATAAAATTTTATAAATAGATTTTTGTGTGTTTTTGTTTATTACTTAATAATTTTTTTTTGTCAATAACAGAAAAGTACTTTTCAATGACTTTACAGAGATGGAATGAATTTTAAGGCTCAAATTTATTAGCCATTAGCTGCTGGAGATAATCTGTCATAATAAAATATACTTCCTCTAATCCAAAATAAGTGAGCTATTTGAATATTTTAAAAATTCCAAAAGAAGTGAGCCATTTGAAAAAAGAAAATTCTGAGTCACTGTATTATAAAAATTACGACGACGGAACGGAAATAAGTAACGATTAGTATATGAATTGAAGTAGTAGAAGTAGAAGTATTATTAAAACAAATATTATAGAAGTAACGGTCTTTTATATCTGCTCGTTCGTTATCACTAAGATTTTTTTCCATTTTACTTCTACTTTCCAGTAAGTTTTTAGATGTTTTTATAAACAATTTAAATACAATGGCACAGTCAAGTAATAATTTAGCAATTTTAGGATGGTTTCTTACCTTTTTCTATCTAAAACATTATTATTACTAACAATTATTATCAAAAA
>JARJDW010011904.1:0-17486 GCA_030264715.1 Adinopsis sp. GC000173
AAAATCCCCACTGCTTTGTGCAGTTGGTGACTTCTAACCTCTATATCCCAAAAACTGTCCATTCAAAAGTTTTTTGACCCGGGGAACTTTTGATCAGGAGGTCTCAAAATATAACATATTAGAATCTCACCGCTTTTGAGTGAGGTCCAAAACGCTAGTCTTTTGTGCAGTTGGTGATTTCTAACTTCTATATCTCAATAACTGTCCATTTAAAAGTTTTTTGGCCGGGGGAATATTTGTTCAGGAGGTCGTAGACTATAACATATCAAAATTTCAAAAAATTTTAGTGAGGTCCAAAATCACAGTGTTTTGTGCGGGGTCCTTTAGAAAAATAAAATTTACTTAAAAATGTAAAATTTTCACAATAAGATGCAAAAAATTTACATGTTTCTAGCAATTTCTGGGCGTTTTTCAATAAGATTTCTGTAATTTAAAAAGTTTCAAATTTCCAAAAACATTGAGAAAATATTATGCTATATTTGCATATATGCATCTTTCCAGATTTTTTTTTGAATTTCCGAGTAATTTTTGTGAGTTGTTCAACAAAAATTTTAAAATCCCATCGCAACTACTCCCAAAGCGTTATATGTAATCATTCCCAATGATTAAAATTTCACTTCCTCAAATTGTTAGGTCCCGTAAGTATATGGGACCCACTGGGACTCCAAACTTATAAAAGTAGCCTCCAGGCTAAAGTGATTTCAGATTTAATAAAACAACAAACAACCTATTATTCACGTCATTTCCCACGGGATTCTCAAATCCCCAGTATCTCTCAACTACTTTCAACTTTTTCCCAACCATTATCTATAATAGTGAACAAACCTAAATCTCAACCAATTCCATTCCATCCAAGTATGGGTCTCATTGGGTCTTAAACTTCATAACGTCTAATGAAATCCCAAACTTATGATGTCAAGTGATTTCAGATTCAGATAGGACATGGTAGGACCTTATAATTGCAATGTTTGCAAATAGATAAAACACTCCGCTCGGACAGAAACGAGGCTCCGCACACCTTTAGCCTTCAAGATCGCTAGAATAAGGTGCACTCCTCCAGTAGTGCGAAAAAAATTCAGCCAAAAAAGATGTGCGAAGTCCAGTTTTGTTTGAGCGAAAAAGAAAAGAGGGCAACCGCCCCCGACGCACTTTTCCAATGCACTCTAATCAACGTTTAGGAAATAAACACATATCGCAATAAGCTAAATAAATTTCTGTACTATTATAGCAATTAAAGTAGTATCCGTATGTGTAACAAATTCTTTAAAACAACTACATTTATTTAGCTAGTAAATTAATAAATGCTAGTATAACTAATATCAACAAATTCTCTTGCAAGGATTTTTCGATAAATTACGAATTACGTCATTGTTCGAAAAATTAATCTCATTTTAAATATTTGAAATAAATAGTTTTAAGCAAATGTATTAGCGAAACATTTGCATGGAACATTAACGGATAGTGATAACACATGTTTACTCACCAATAACGATTTTTGTGCCTGTTCCTGTAATTTGCTATTTTCCTCCTTTAATGCATTAATCTACAAAAAAAACATGACATACATTATCATAAAATCACACTCCTAAAATTAGAAATATTATTGAAACTATTACAATTATTGTCAATATTTGTTCTCGTTTTTTATCATTATGCAGATAACAATGTTTGTTGCAGTATTATAAAAAAGACTCCCAATATAACCAATATTTACCTAAATATTGTATATCTGCTTGATAAACGCGAAGGGATTAATTCACATCGACAAAAAATGTAAAATATTAACGTAATTTCTCACCTGAATGTCTCGATTTGATAGCGCTGCTTCCAATTCCTCAATCCTCGCCTTATTTACATCTAAAATTTATACCAATTAATGATTTATTCCAATTGCATTAAATAATATTAAAAATATTGTTTATTTTGTTTTGCATTTGTCATTTTAGACAAATAAAAGTTAGGTTAAGTTGGGTCCTTAACATGCGATTTGCGCCTTTAATGCAATATTACGTAAGTACGATTTTACCTTCCTCCGCTAATGTTCCATCGTTTAAGACTCCACTTGCAAAATTTGATATTTGTCCTTTAATATTATTTAAACTGTCATTAAAATTTAACCACGACATGTTTTACAATTTTATAGGTTTCTTGATGATTGATTTTTACCACTGGAATTTTGATTTCATAACAAAATGAAAATATATGAAAAAAATTTAAAATGCCAACACAATCATTTTTTTCTAATAGTGTGAAACTTCATTTTTGCGCCATCTCTGATACAAATGTTTAAGATATGTCACATAAAAATACGATCAATTACGATTAATAACTTAATAATTGTCTCTATAGTTTATAAATAATTATTTTTTTAAATATTTTTTTGTTAAAGAGTGTAGCAATTATATTAATTAGTTAATTTGATTGAATTATATTTGATTTTTGTAAGTGACATCTATGAGACAACAGCTCATATAGAAGTTCCTTATAGAAAAGTTTCTGTATTTTATGAGGTAAAGTGGTTTAAGTTTTGAAGAGTTTTGGTTAATTCGAATTAATTTCTTTTTGAAATCATATTTGAATTACAGTAAACTTTGCGGATTATACACGATGTTAAAAGTCTTGTACAATTTAGGTGATCAGATTTTATAAGCCCAAAAACACTACATTGAACCATTGAGAAAGAAATTGATTGAATAGACTTATAGAAAAATATTAATTTCTTATATTCATATTTTTCATTAAAATCAATTTTATAAGTAAAGACTTGCATTGTGAAGTCAATTGAATTGTATTTTCTGGATCTTTTGAACTAGGTCCAGATGGTAGGATAGTACGTTTAGTGTTAAATATATAATAATTTTTTTTATAATCTTTAAGTTATTATTGGCTATTTTGATTGCAAAAACGTCGATAATTTCTACAGAGAAACGTAATTCAGCTCTAAAGTTCCAAATTTTTTATTCAGCCCTAAAAAATCAAAGAAGCGCCCCGTTTTCATTACTTCGATAAAATCCAATGACTAACAGTTAAAAATGTCAACGTTTTAATGAAAAAGTTTCAGCGGGTAAAAGTCTGAAACAATTTTTCTTAACATTGGTGGTCAAATTGTATCACTTGTATATTGCTTCCCCAGGCTTACAAGTCACCCCATGCCATTACGGCAATTAAATAAAAAAAATATTGTATTTGTGCATCTGACTGATTGAGGTTCAATGAGACGCAATATGACTATATACATTTTTAGTTATGAGTTTCTACAATTTAATGTAATAAATTCAGGAGCATTAATAGGTTTGTTTTTTATTCCACTGAACATGAACATATATTCATGCACATGAACTTATGTGCATAAACATGTTTCCTCTATGTGCCGTTGGTGCAGTGTGGCGCTGTGATAGTTGACACTTGTTCACAGAATATATAAATGATAGAGAACAGCAATGCATAGACAATCTTAAATTTGGCAACCATTCAAATGACAGATACTGCACATGTGTAAAAGCTGCACCTATTCTCGAATGTGTGCACAATGTTCATGAACATAGCCGAACTTTGCAAAAACGAGGGGAATAAAGAACACGGTGCAAACTGTCAAAGCTGTCATATTTGTGTGCATGGGGAATAAAAAACAGACAAACTGCACAAATTGTGCATGTTCATGAACATTTTGGAATAAAAAACAAACCTAATGTAATAAACTTTTTATTGTAATGCAGATGTCATTTGTTTTGCCGATTTTGTCACTCTCATCGAGAAACTGTCACTTTTCATTCTCAATACACAAATAGCTATTTTAAAAACAATACAGAATTATTTGAATAAATTCCGTCAAATGAGCATAATATAAGTATTTTAGTTTATGTCTTTTTTACGTCACTGTGACCAAACATCATCAAATTAATTGTTAAAGCAAATAGAGACAAAAACTTAAAATTTAAGCGTCGCCATTGATAAATACTCACATTTGAAATTGGGACATCATCAAAATAAGAAATTTTTAATAAAGGTGAGCTTATTTAATAAATGTCTGAAAAATTAACTGTCTAGACTTTGTATAAAAGCCGCTTTGCTTTTTAATACAATTTATATTATTATTTTTTGTTTATAGTATCGTACTTATGCACGGTACATAATAATAAAATGGTGTACTTTACATGAAAACGCTGTCATTTAATTAAATATATATATTTAATATTGCAAAATAACGAAAGCATAAGTAATTAAATTATTTCAACATGTCTTTTTAATGAAAATTACGCGTTTCATTTAATAAAGCACGATTCTTATCGATATTAAAATTTATAGTGGTGTATTGAATAATATAAATGAAATGGAATGCAATTTTGTGCTTATAGAATTGAAAATAAAAAATTTATTTTGACAAAACGTTACAAATTATGATGAATACCCAATTGATTTAATAGAGTTTATGGTGTTTTGAATAGCAAGCATGAATGATTGGTTTAAAATTACAATCGATAAATTTGTACACATGAATGGCGATGATTTATTTGAGGATTCTTTTGGCTAAAATACTATCGATCCGGTTGAATGAGTTTTCCCATCTACTAGTCTAGTTCATCCCAGTTCTCTAATCTACTTCATGATTTCTCTTTGGCTGAATGTCTATGTGTGCGTTGCAATCAGACTGTTATGTTCCCTATTGGAAAAATGTTAAGAAAAGAGTGCTGATCGTTTGGGAGTTTTCCTTATATATTTTTGGTGTCATCATTACAACATCTCTAAGTGCCATGTCGTTTAATCAAAGTGCCACTTGATTGATCACTCATTAATGCGTTATCTGTAATTTATAGCGCATTAAAATCTTATCAAAAAGAATCAAATTAATTTGCTTTTAATTATATGTCACGGCTGCAATCAATAAATAAAACACGAATTATTTTCTTATACTACACGGAGAGTGGTAAAAAGCGTTCACATTTATTTATTTTCGTTGCAAAACATTTATTACGTATTTTATAAATTAATAAATCACATTCCAATGATTTCATCTATTATGTAGTAGAAGGTGTCGATATGTAGGTACTTACAACTTATATAATATTATATTCTACTTACTTTCAAACATTCCCATCGCTGTTAATATTTTAACTGCCACCTGCAGGATTATAGCATTATCATAGTTGCAATTATATTATCATAATTAAAAAAGTTGACTATTGTAAGTAAGACATACATTTTATTGTTGCCGTAAACTTTTGATTCAATTCTAAAACTTTTAATATCGCATAAACCTACATTAAACTAGTCAGACATATTTTCTAATAAGTTTGGAACTTTGATGTCACACATAAATTTTACTTTTTTATTATTTGAATATTTTCAGTAGTAGTCAAGCAAATTGTAGCATTTTTATTATATTCGCCGGATTATTATACCTGTAATTTATATTTGTGCCTGGACGTAACCCCGAAGATTGCGCAAGAATGTTGGTACATATTATTTTGTTTAAAGTTATTATTTTTTTCGGGTCATCAAAGCGGCTACAATTTCCCTGTCATTTTATACGCGCAAACTTGCTGACGACAAATTCTAAAGTTGCGAATTTATGCACCATTTTTATTAAAAATTCATTCACACTTAAAACTTGGTGCACCATTTTTTAAATTCCAAGAAATTAAAATATGTAAGTAGCATCTTTACATAAATAGGTATCGACATTGTAGAAATTAAAATGTTGATAACTTGGAAATCTTAAAATTTGTTTCTTGTTAAAAATTTGTTTTCAAAAATAATTATAAAAATAGTTTCTACAATGGAACCTCGATTATGTACTAGAGTCCTTGCACTATAATTTGTCGTGGTATACACAATTGAAAAATCACACTAATAAACGGAAAAGAGTAAGAACTAACGGAAAACATGCTGCAGTGTTGCATTACCAAATTATGAATGTTATCACACAAGTCTGAGTGTTTTGGACTATAGTAGAGGTGATCCGATAAATCGTTACCAAATATTCGGTTAAGCTAGTTTCCACTGTATTAGTATTATACTTTGAAATGTATAAAATATTTACAATTGCTTTTGTTACGGATTTAATTTTCATTTAATTATTACTGAAAGCTTACAACTTTGATTTATGTCAATGGCAATAACAAAGTAAGCTAAATATGTTATATGTTTTCTAATTAAATATTTCCAATTGTTGAAAAGTTTTTATTTGTAACGCTGATGCAATTAGTTTTACCGATTTCGTCACGCTCATCAGGAAACTGTCACTTTTCACCTTCAATACACAAATAGCTATTTTATAAACAATACATGATTATTTGAATGAATTTTCGCAAATTAGCATAATATAAGTTAATATTTTTTTACGTAGCTATTATCAATCTATATAAAATAAAATATTTATTAATATTTTAAAAACGATAAAATAATCTCTTTATAAATATCAAATTTGCGCGCATAATTAATTTTTCAAAATTGACTCGTTTAATTATTAACAATCAATTACCTTCATAAATGTTTCTTTTTGATGTAATTTAATTAAAACGTTTCAGTTTGAATTTAATTAAACCAAAAACTATGTAATTGAAAACTAAACTATTTGTAAGCATAATGATCGTTGCAGTTGTTCGATAAACTATCGCAACGTACACGTATAAATTTTACACGCGCACACAAACACACACACAAACACAGACACACGCGCGTAGTTTGGAGTGAAAAAATGTTTTTCATTACTTTTAATAATGAATGATGGCGCTGAAATTCGTTACAATTATAAAGCGCACAAACACTTGCGAACAATTAGCGTAATTTGTAAAAGCGATATTACTCTTCCACATTAACTGAAAAATGCGTTAGGTGTATTCGCATATACAAATATACAATACCTCTCGCACTTCAATGATAATTCCTCCTCCTCGGCCGAAATGGATGAGGATAAGGTTAGATTTGTGTACGCGAATAAATAAATAAAGCGTTGTGCAGTTTATTATCAAAGTATTTAAATAATATTCGTATTTTTGTTGGTTATTTCGCCTTTGCTCGCAGATATGCTGAGAAATTAAAATAGATATGCATTTGAGAAAAGCTATCTGCAAGTAGCAGACTGTATAAAGCTGTTGATTTCTTTGAGCATGAAGAGGAGAGTGTAAAGCTTAGCCTAAAGGGATTCCCAACAGATTTTCTAGTGGAGAAAAGAGATTTTCTTTTTGCAGTCCATGCTGCGTCTTACACTACTACGCCAAGCTTAAAACTTTTTTTTTTGCCAAACACGAAATTTTTGTTATACTCGGGCGCTAAAAAACTGATTAAAATATAATTTGTTTAACTACCGAATTTACGTCTTATATTTCAATGGCTGTTTTGCTGTTTGGAAAAAATGTAATTGGATTTTTAGAAAACAATACTGCTGGGATGCTGCGCGCTTTATAAATAAATATTTTCTACACTGGTAAATAAAAAATGCATGTATGAATAGTAATTCCGGCTGTAATATGTAAATAATACCTACATACGTATGTGTTTTTAGTTATTTTTTGGTTATTTTTCTTCCATAGTTTTGTTGTTTGTAAACATAAAGCGCCATTTTTTGTAAATATTTGATGAATGTGTATATGTAGTTAAAAAGTATATATCCACCATAAAAGTTATAACCATAAAAAGTATGTATAATCAGTTTCACCTTTAGAAAAAGTTAAATTAAGTTTTTTTTTGTAATAGCAGTTACGCCTAAGTAGCCTTAAATTCGCCATTTAATAAATTCTAAATTTACATTACAGCATATAACATTGTCAAGTAAATGTAATTTTTGTTTATTGCTTAAAAAACACAATACTGTTTTTAGTATAGCAGCGTTTGCAATTATAAAAGATTGTTATTGCTCTAAACTGGAATTGCAAGAGACAAAAGCCATCAAAGATATAATTAAATTTATTATTATTATTTTACCTAAAAATTTTATTGGGATCATTAAAAAATATGTATTTTTTGATTAAATGTATTATCTTTCGGCATTGTATTGTATAGAAAACAAATTTATGTAAGCTGTTGTGCAGCCATTTCAACATCTTATTAAAAAGTCTTATTAAATCATTGTTTTTATATTTATCTATAATATATTTATTTAGGATACAGCTATATAATGCCGTAAGCGAAAACAAAATCTCATTTTGCTTATTTGCTCTTTCAGTTTATTTCTTATAAGATAAAAATTCACGATCACATTAATTCATTCGGAATTATAAATACGTACATATAATACGATTATTATTAATGCTGTTTACGTAATTAAAGATCTAGTTATCGTTGTGTGTGATGTAATCGCAGAATAAATAATGACGATTTGTAATAAATATAAATAGGTTATAAGCTAATTACAATATTATTAATTAAAATTGGTGGCTGGTATGGTATTGTAAAGAAAAATCCGTTGAAAAGATTAAGTTTTAATCAAGTCGATATTTTTATTATGTCTCTCTGAAAACCAAATCCGCACTATTCTTAGCTGCACGGAAGGGAGAGGGTAGGTGACGAGCGTGTTCGGGCTTGTTCACCCTTCAGACCTTACTTAGGAAATTGATAAATTAAATAGTAGACAGACACCACTCTTAAAAATAACAGTGTTAGATACAATAACATTTTACGGTTTAATTTCTTTGGAACTTAAAGTAGAAATCCAAATATGTTGGTGCGAACTAAAGCTTGTCTTCGTTTTTAAGAACGACGAGTTTGGAAATAAGTTAGTAATAATCAAGTATGGTAAAACAAACCATGAAAGACTTGTTAGATATTTGGCAGTTAGTTGGATCTTAAATTATATAAGAAAGATTTGTATAGAAGTTTATGTAGAATAGTCGTAATAAGGAAAACTTTAACTAGGAACTGGTAGTTCATAGTCCTAAACTTAATGTGTACACGTTTCGAAAGGGTAGTCAAGACTAGCGTACTAACAATGTTTGCTTGAGCTTTGAGGTTTAAGTGCCAGAGAGAAGAGTGAAACGACCACACCAACCATTACCCGTACAAAACATTTAAGACTATATTCTTACTGCATATTCATTCAGTAAATGAATTTTATTTACACTGTTCACTCATAATTAAGTCCTAAAATAATACCTGACCTAAATGTATTTGATGGAAATATTACTTTCACTACGTCCGTAAGTAAATATTTGTTAGGGTCAAGCGGATATTGACCTTATATTCAACTTTTCCTTCCCCATTTAAAATACATATTTATTGTATATATACATAAAAATATACGTATATATATTTTGATAAAAAGCAAATGATTTATGAATATATTATTGGCTTTTGTTGTTAAGAAAAAAAAACTCCCTTTAGTTAAAAACGTTTTCAATATGATGTTGCATTTTTATGTTCATCCACTAAATCCAATGGGGTTTAAGTTACGAGCACTTCTGGTACATAACACAGTATATCATTTACATTAATGAGAATTTCTCAGCGGTCACATTAGCCTCAGGAAGTTTCCTCGAAGATGACGCAAGAATGTCTTATCTTTTAATAGAAAAACAACAAACAAACATCCCTTTTACACCACATTACTTACAAAGTAAACAATACGTGGATATTTTTTTATTAAAATGAATGGAAAATTGGTTTATTGCTTAATAAATATGTTCATTTCATCCCCCCACATTACTACCGTATCTCTACTTTAATATTAATTTGTTTCATTGTTATTCCTCGTCTATTTTTCTCTTTAATAGGTAAATGGTATACGTTTACATGTACACTAGTAAGGTATCTAACCGTTATTTATGCGCTTGATTATATATTGATAGTATTTTAATTTTTATACTTAAAAGTTGAAACAATCTCAAACTAAAATACAAGTTAGTTTTCAAACTTGGATTAGAAAACTTGCGAAAGTATAGAATACACTCACTTGATGCCATTTAAAATGTTTAATTAATATTTTATACCAGTTCGATATATAAAATACATATCAATATTATATAATATCTACGGTACTAATTTAAAAGTCAATATACGAATAAAATATTGTATAATCGATGAAGCCTTTTATATTGCAATTTTTGGAATAATATTGTATAAATATTAATTATATGCATATTTAATTCAATCAACATAAATTTAATACTGTAACTAAACAATTGGTATTAAAATACCATAAATAATTTAAATACTTAGCAAATTTAATTCAATAATGCATTTGCACATAGCAAAATAATTGAAAAGTTTAACTCCATTTATTATCATATTGCTAGTTAATTAGTTAGTGTAGGCATAAGTACCAGCCATTAACATATTTATTGAATATTTATAACGCGTTGATGAAATTATCACGAATATTATGAGTATTAATTGATACTTGAAAGTTTTGAAAAAATAAAATCATTGGCATCATTACACTTAAAGTAAACAAAACAGCCTCTTCATGTTTATATTTGTAGTAAACTGCATGGAAAATTACTTAATTACTTAATAAATTTCCACTTGTAGAGTTGTTAAATTGTCAAGTACACTTGAAGTGATTTTTTCGAAAAGCAATTGCATGGAAACGGTAGCGCAATGCATTCGGATATAATTACACATGTGCATGCACATACACTGACAAATATTCAAATTCAATAGAAAAGTTTATTTTTCGCTAGCGAATGGAAGACGTATAGACGTGAGGAGGAAGAAAATAATTTCAACTGGCATCTGCTACATAATTAAATGAAACATTGCACGATCTTTGCTATTTAATTAAAACCACGAATGAAACATAACTAACTTTAACGTGGTTTTATAATATACTCAAATTGTATTAATTTTCAATACGCGTTAAATTCTCCTTTTCATTTTTGATAATCAATTTAATATTTTACAACAATTTGCGAAACTAATTAGATTTTCGCTTTAAATATTCTATCAACTTTTTCCATCAATGACATACTCCAATTTATTCGATTTAATCTTTCATCATAATAATAATTTTTTATTAAAATATATCTACCTAGATATGGGAGAGTTTTGTATTAATTTAAATCATCTTCTAGATTATACCATTGACTGCTAAAAAGATATTTATTGAATTAAAAGAACTTGCAATTAAATAATTGAAGGAATGACCAAACTTTAAGTCAAATAACAATATATGTTAGATATTATGTCTTTAGTTAGCAATTTGTTATATTCGAATGCATCCAAATTCCTAGAATTTAGAAAATAGTCCAGTTGTATAGCTACTTATAATATCAGCAAAAGTAATAGTATAATAGTATAATATTATAATTACTCAGAACCATTACCTATACAATTATTCAATCTAGGAAGCACATGCTACATCTCAGCAAACAGGTTTTCATCGAAAAGCGCTTTTCACCAAGAAGTATTGTGCATTGCATTAGTTTGTATATTTGTTTTTTTATTAGATTATTGGGACAGCATGAATAATTATTCTCTTACAGTGAATTGTTTAGTGGTCCAAGTAAGGCAATAAAAAATTTTCTTCTCACGCCTATGTATTGCAAGTTATTTTTATAAAAATAATAATCTGCTATCGTACCTATTACGTACTTTTTACTTTATAATAGTTTTATTCATATAAATTAAAATTATTCATTTTTTTTATTTCATTGTCCAATTACTCGCAGTAAATAAATCAAGAATAGTTTTTTTTTATTTCTAAGGTCTATGAAATAGTTATTGCTGGACATGTATTCTAAAACATCCAAATTTTTAGAATTAAGAAAATAATCTAGTTCTAATGCCACATACAATAACAACACAAGTAACAATAGTATTTATAATTACTCAGAACCAATACCTACACAATTATTCAATTTAGGAAGCACATCCTACATAGCATTAAACAGGTTTTCTATTAAAAGTGTTTTTCATCGAAAAGCGCTCTTCATTGAATTATTTTGTATTTTTTATATAGAAATAAATTACATTATTGCGACAGCAAGAATAATTATTCTTGTCTAGTGAATTGTTTACAACTTTCCTTGTCCTGCCTATGTATTGCAAGTTATTTTTATAAAAATAATAATCCCCCATCGTACTTTTTAATTAAAGTTAGAAATAGCAAATTATTGTTCATTAAAAAAGCAACATTTTCATCAACTTTAACATATTATGTGAAAGGTGACAACGACACCAATATAGTGAAAAGTTTTAAGTGGAAACGCTTTTCCAAGGCTTCCAGAAAAAGTATAACAAGAGCTATTAAAGCAAACTATTTAGAACGTCTACAATTATAGACGAAATATTCCAGCGTCTTATAAATTAATTTAACACTAAGGTATTAAAACTTAATATTAGATAATCCGACAGCAGAAGCGTCGGCACAATAAAAATATGAAATATCACAGCGAGAAAATAATGGCCGAGCTGAAAAACAATTGATTCACGCTTGAAGAAAATAAAACCGATTTGAAAATGAAAACAGCAGCAGTACAGCAGTAGCAGTAGTAACGGCGTTTAAAAAATAAGACTAATGCGATCGCGTAAAATAGCAGCAAAGGGTTAATCGAGTTGATTAAAAACTCCCAATTTTCCTTCCATTTGATACCCGAATAATGTGTGCGGATGTGTATGGGTGTGTGTGTATATAAAAGAGCGTTTTGTTATTTTGCGAATCTTATGTTTTTAGTCGCAGATGTTTCTAAAATGGGGATGCTTCAGGGTTGGAACTCGATAGCACGCGTGACACACCACTTAAATTGCACTTTTATTTGTCCCTCACACTTTCTTTTGCTAGCTTTTTACTTAATCATTCTGACAATCTTCTCTTTCACCCTATAATAATACTAATAAAATGAGAATCTTTTTCAATTTGCGCAAAACGTCGACCGTATTAATTAAAACATTTTTTATTCATTACTCCCAAACTGTTGACCAAAGGAAAAAATGTTCCATCATGTATGTATGTTTAACAATATATATATCTACATATTTTGTATTTTATTCTTTGTTTTTATCATAAATATTAATTAAAATGCTTCATCCATTTATCATAATTTTATTAAAGCACGAGAATTGCGCAAACGCTTCTAAATCAATGAATTCTAATTATAAATGGACATGATATATTACGAAACCGTAACCATCAAAACAACTTACTTGAAAAGGGAGAAAATTCACATACAATTACAATGTCAAAAAAGCATGATTAATTATTTATTATTATTGTGATTTAAAATACTATTAATTACTAAAATAATAAATGTTAAATAAATTACAGTTAGCAAATACAACTTTAAAATTTAATTATTTTCGGAAATCCGTTATTTAGCTTCTTTCTAGTACCGATATTCATTTATTTGAATAAAAAATGAAATAATAAGTTAAATCGCTTTTTATACTTGCTATAACTTATTCTAACTAAGATGATAGATTAATTAAAAAACCTGCAAGTTTAAAAAGATTATTCTTTTAATAATTTAAGTATGCATTTAATAAATTATATATTTTCGTCATGTATTTATTTATTATTGATTATGCATTATTAATAACTTGCATGATACTATGCTAGAGAGTTAAATTAAATAAGCTGCTTAGCCGTTCTTTTTTTAGTTTGTAAAAATGTAATGCTTTTCGTTTTAATTGTGGTTGTTTCAGCCGAGGGTTTAGAAATTAAATTATAAATTTAAACTAAACAATTTTTTATTTGTCCATTTCCTTTTTTCCGTAGAATAGTGTTGTGTTTGTCTCCATTCTCTCCAACACAACAAAGTGTCCTGGTGGAAAAAAAGGGGCAAAGAGTTTATTGAGATAGAGTTGGAATGTTATTTTGTAAAATTAGTGCTAAAAATGCAAGAGGAAATATTTCACTAGTAGCTACTGTAATGTTTAAAAGCTTCTAAATTCTAGACAAAACAAATTGTATTAGCTTCTATTATACTAGGATTTTCATGTGAGTTGCTGGGATTCTGCTTTCATGCTCTGGCTAAGGTATGTAATGGAATGAATGTAATTTGTGTGCTCTCGGATGGCAAAATGAAAATCTCTTTTGCATTTGTAATTATATTTTAAACACGTACACACGGCCCACCTACCCCTAACGCTAACGCACACTCTCTCCTCGAACGCTCGCTTCTTTTCGCTGCTTTTTCGCACATTATCATCCCGGTTAATTAAATCTTACATTAAATGTAAAGCGCAAAGTATGTGATTGATTAAACCGAGCAGTAAATGATTAACAGTAATTTGAGGCATGAAAATACCTATTGTACGATATTAGAGAGGAAGTAAAGTTGTGATTTTGAACAGTATGTAGTAGAAGCTTGACCCGAATTACGTAAATTGCATTTAGCCCTAAAGTCGTGACCAAATTATAATATATCGTGTTCGGAACTTCATATACATGGTTGCAAGTTTCCACTTTTGGGACAATTAGTTTCCAGTTGTTGCTGGTTTTAAGTATATTCGCTTACAACACAACACACAACTATTTTCCATCTATTCCATGATGCAATTACTATAATTTTACTTAGCTAAGCATCTTTATTCTTTAGCAGCGGCAGCATGTGCAATTATACGTTATACGAGAGTACGTAGTAGTTCAGTTTATAGAAATTTAGTTTACGTTCAGGTAACTTATATCTAACTCTGTTACTACGGCATAAAACTTTTCCAAATAACGCACACCATTAACATGAACATGTTAATTTAATCATTAAATGTTTATTGTATATTAGTTATTTCAATCGCATTATCTCTAATAGCGTTTAGAAATGTGGTCTAACTAAAATTAATTCGGTTTTAAATATTTCACTATACACTTTTCTCAGTTAATTAAATCAATTAACACTTTGATGATCTAACCTACCTGAATATTCACACATCCTAATAGCTTTTATATAAGTAAATTTATTTAGTGGAAAAATGAACAATTAGCTAATGAAAGGTTTTAGTTGAAAGCAATTTACATATATGCAGATTACACTTTTAGTTCTTTATTAATTCAACAAATATTTGCAATCGAAAAGATCCGATTCATTTTAATAAAACTACTTATCACATATTCTTTTAAATATTTTATTCATCTATCAGGAGCACGCATGGCTTATCTATCAATTTTGCTTGTTTAATATTTAACAGTTCTAAGAAAAAAATAATTGATTATTATTTAGTTCAATATCAAAAACTTCATAAAATGTGTTCCATTCAGTTATTGAAATGCAGCGGTATAAAACCTTTCTGAAAGTTATATAGCGAAATAATTCCCAGGTTCCAAGAAATATCAGCAAGGTACTTAAAATAATATAGAAATGTTATTTTCTTTCACCGCCTCAAGTATGTTGCACATTGCGTCTTTATAGTAGCATAGACCTTTTTTTAAAAACCACCTGGACGGTCCTAAATTGTGACAATACCTAACAAACATTGAAATCCAAATAGGTGAGACATGTTTCCGTCCTACTGAACGCGTTGAAGATAGTAGCTCAATGGAAGCCCTTTGAAACGATTTTTGCATATTGCCTTTCATTTACGCCTACACAATCTCTTACTAGAGTTATGTTTTCGGGTGATGTCACATTTTTGAGACATCCGAGTAATTTTCTTAGTATAAAAATAATTGTAGGACATACGAAACGCAATTATTACATCATCAACTATAAAGTCCCGATGCGCACAAAGAATATTTTTTATCTTATTTGCGGAACTTGCGGCAATTCTTCATCGGTTATGGGAACCCTACAGTATTGTTTGTGCCATGTGCTAGCTAATTTTGTCGCACCCTCTATTTAGACAGGTTAAAAATTGCGATGTATAAGATGAAATTGCCAAAAAATACCACTCTTAAAGATAACCTTTTATAGTGTAACTAAATTTCCTCCTCAAATTGAAAATGCTTCAAAGAGCATCTGTATAGACATTAGGTAACTTATTCAAACTGATTATCAGTGATTACATAGATTACTTTACCATACAGATTCATAATCTTACCTATTGTTATCTAATAAGCAGCATTATCGGTAGTAAGGTATTGTATCAATCTGAATTCAATCAGAGGTTTAATCAACATCTATTAAATATTTCGTATCTTGTTGAATTACATCTCATTAATTCGTAATTTGAATATATTGTAGCTGCGTATGTGTGTGTGTGTGTGTGTTTTGAACGGCAATGTATGAATAAATAACAATTTCGAAACTTTTTATTGGAATTAATATTTTATGTCAAGTTTATTAACTATATACCGAAAATCTTTTTTCATAAAAAAGTTTTATTTGAAGGTTGAAATATTTCAATCTCAATAACAAAAAGGGTTAACGCACAAAACTTTATTCAAAGTTATATTGAACAATATATGATGATGATGATATGAGAAAACTTTGACAAAACTTTATTACATATTTCACTTTTACGAAAATAATATTAATTAAGAATGTACACTGTTACGTTTCTTTTTTATATAAGAAGTTTGAATTTGGCGATATTATTTGACTAATTACCATTCACACATCAATTGATAATCATGTAATTAATGTTCGTGCTTTTATAGTGACGGCGCGTTTCGGACGCAAAAGAGAAAAAAGAAGAAATTAATGCAAGGTTTGTGAATTTTTTCCAGCGAAAAGAATGAAAAAAGCGTGTTGGTAATTGATGTAATCAGAAGTAATAACGTTTTTGTAGGGTTGAGATTTAGAAGTCTGATAATGGATTGCTTTGCACCCTTTTACGGTCTGCTCTCCTAAATATGTTTTTCATTAGTTTTCCAATATTATGATAAATGATGAATAATTTATTCCGCGTTTAATACAATAAAACGTGTAAAAAATATAGGTATATTTAAATCGATAATAAAAAATACATTAATTTTCTTGTTGAATTGTAGATAATTTCATGTAGAAAATGATATGGGATTAAAGTAAGATTTAAATGAGGCCCATTAGTACGCATCCGATATTAATAATCCCTACAGGATATCAATAACAGAAGGGTATCGAAAACCCTCTTCAAGGTGGACATTATTATATACACGCTTATAAATATGTTCCATATGTTATGCATTCAATTTTTTTTTATTATTCACCTCGCTTCGCTTCGCATACTATTTAATACATTTTTATTTTAAAATATTATTTTTTCCATCTATTGGGAAAAATGAAACATTTATTCGACTTTCAATATACCTACATATACCATATTGACATTCTCGATCAGTGGTTTTCAAACTGTATCACATTCGCAGGACGCAAGAAAATGTCATTTTTTAACAGCAATTTAAGAAGAATTTGAATCATATTGAAACATTTCGAATCACGTACTTATGATAAAGAATAATTAGTTCATAATTAATTATACAATTTGATTTAAAGAAAATTTATAAAATGCGAGAAATAGGTTTATGAGGACCTTCCACTTGCTACGTAGGTAACTCATACTTTGTTTACGTCATTTTTCCAGCATCTGGACAGGTTTGTGTGCCACGTCACAACCAAAAAAACTGCAATTGATAAGAATTAGATTTAGTTCAGTGGTGATTGTCAGCGCGTTCAAGTACGCGCGTGCAGTGATTGAAA